>CM031237.1:160293959-160393959 GCA_018340775.1 Taxus wallichiana var. yunnanensis
GAAAGGGGTGACGCAGAGTTTCAATGCTCAAAAGATGTCGAGTGAATGCTTGATGCGACTCTCTACATAACAAAGAACACATACAACATTTGACATCCCTTTATGGGGCTCATAGTGTTGTTTTACAGTCTCTGGGAAATGCATCTTTCTAACTTTGTAAGGTAGAAAAAAATGGTTATTTTAATTAACTCATCTGGTTCTCACCAAAACCGATGGACACGAGTATCAAGTTTTTGACACCTTGGGTTTAGCAATGCATGAGGTTGTCATCTGAAATGGTTGAGGGTCAAATAGTAAGTTGGTAGAAAAATCATGAGGTGTTGTTTTATTGATTGCGATAATAAATGCAGTAAAAATGTCCAGTTGTTTGAGTATCTATTAGTTTAATAATTTTAATTTATTGAAAATGGATAACCAAATTATATGAAAATTATAAGAGATAAAGGTAAGGAGACCATGCCTAGAAATACCCATGCCCATAGTGCAAGTGGTGCTCCAGATGGGTTTACCTGCATTCTACAAGGCTCTAACTCTCCTTTGGATGTTTCACGACAGTTCGCATGCATCAAAAAATCCTCTATGTTGGACCATTCAAGATAAATCTTGGGCCACGTATCGCTAACCCTCAAAGCATGAAGAGATCCATAACACCAACGAACTTCCCATAAAATCGACCATCTCATGTGGTGTTTTGTCAAGTTTTGTAGCTATCGAAACCTTTAAATCCTTCTCACTTATTGCATCTTGTACAACCACTATGGCATTAGAACCACAACTACTAATTTCTCCAGTATTGTAATATGTACCAAAATAACTAACACCTTCACTCAAAGTGGATTTTAAATAGCACATTTTCATGCAAGATGATTATCGTTTCCCTTGTTTGCATCCAACATGATACCTCAAGCCATCCTAACGCCATGATGACAAGTCCCAAGTACAAAAAAGAAAGAGCATGCTTGTAACCTAAGAAGCCATTGTAGTGGAGCCATTGGGGTCTACACTAATGTATCAAAAAGATTCCAAATGTATATGAAGAAAACATGAACAACCGCCCTATGCATAAATGCCTCGCACTGTCCCCAACACCATCAACACATAATCTGGTGTGTCTGTAGATAAAAATAGCTTGAAGGCCGCACTTCCAACTGAATCACTCACTTCTTTCAGCTTCTTCTCATTATGCTATGTTTTTCCACTACCTATTTCTAGTTCCTTGGTACCCATAGATTTTTCAGTCATTGTTTTGACAAAGGAAACTTTAAGAGCTTCCATGTTTTCCATACATGCCTACTAGTGCATTTGCAACCACATTATCTAAAAAAATTCTTCTATGCTATGATCGATGCAAAAGTTTCAGAGCTCTTAATTGGCATAGGCTATGGAGGATGCGTGAACACGAATCCGAGAACTATGATAATTCTTTCTTTGGGAACTCCTTGTGCTATTTTTATTTACTAATGCACAAATTTTAGTTTGGTTGATGGAATCGGAAACACACAACAACAAACATAACACAAGAATATCATAGACTATGATAAGAAGGAATGATGATAAATCTGAAATATAAGTGTAAATTATACTATCAACATTGTTACAATCTCACCCATGAGGTACTTCAAGTGCTACTTGAATTCACTTGCCTTCCACCAATACTATGGGAGAAACTTCCCAATTACACCTCTTAATGGGTTCTTTAACACACCTTCAAAATGATGGCTTCCTTTACACACTTACTCATACAATATTTCTCACTACTTCCTTGTATGCTAAATGAGGGGGTGGCCTCTTTATTTATAGGAATTTAGGCTTATCTACCCTATCTCTAAGATAGGATAGGAAATCTCTTACTGACCAATCATATTCCATGCCTAAACTCTTGCCTTTACATGTAGGCTTATCTTCTAAAATAAGATAAACCTTATCATCTCACATGGGTTTCACCTTTTAGACTTTTCTACAAATAAAATACACAAAATATTTATGACATCACTCTTTGTCCTTATTAGAAATATAATATTTCTAATTCCTAATCATGTACACCCTACTTCTCTACTTACCCAAACTTTGACATTTTAACATTACTGGACCACTTACGATAAATACTTACTTTTTACAACATTCCTATTGTACTTTGGTATTACCGTACTATACTTTATTGGTGGCACCGTACTAATGACTTTGTTATCTTCTATTGGACGCCACTACTAATTATACTTAACAACATCCTATTCCTAATACATAAATTAATAAAATAAAAATCATGGAGGAAAATTTTAACGTTGACATTTTCCCCCTTCCTAGCTTCTACTCCGTCCTCCAAGTAGACTTTTATGGACATTCAAGTGGTCCTGGAAAATCTTTAACTTGTCATGGTTGACCCATTTCGTAATGGGAGTGCCATCCAATTCCTCTAGTCGATATGTACCATTTTCATGCACAACTACTATTTTGTAGGGCCCCATCCATTTTGGAAGAAATTTTCTTTGTCTTTTTTTTTGTATTTCGAATCATATACTAGAACCAAGTCATTCACATGAAATGGAGACCAATAGATCTTTTGATCAAAGTATTCCTTCTGCTTCATTTTCTTTTTATAGCTTGTAAAGTTCGTTATTTCCCTCATTTCCTCTAGCAAATGCAAATGTACCAACCTTTCTTTTACTTGAATCACTTTCATCCATCCTTTCATTTTTCATAACTCTCATAGTGGGAATATCAAACTCAATAGGAAGAATTGGATCAATGCCATAAGCCAACTGAAATGGGGAGTATCCTGTTGCTTTGACTTTGATGTTACCCTAAATGCCCCCAATGTTGCATGAATGCTTTTATCCCACTTATGTACTGCAAGGCTGCATCTTTTGCTAGAATTTGACATAACACAAAATTTGTTTGTTCCACTGTTCATTTGTGCTTGGCTTGTATGTTGTTGCCTTCTGCTTAATAGAAAACTTGTTGACTAGGGCTTCTACCACCTCATTAATGAAGTGGCTTCCTTGATCTCATTACAATTTATAATGGGAAACCAAATATAGTGACAATGCGTTCATATATGAACCTTGCCACTTCATCCATGGAAGTTGTTTCCAATGGCTTAGCTTCAACCCACTTGGTTGGAAGTGGACCTACTATGTCTATTCCCAACTTTTAAAAAGGACCAAGTTGAAGAATAGGGCATAATGGAGCTGATGAAGTCTTACGGTTACCATGTGTTTGAAAATAATCACATGTCTTACAATAATTATAATAATCTCTAAAAAGAGTGGGCCGTGATAATCTGCATCCAAGATCCTTCTTGCTGTAAGTTGTCCAAAGAAGTGTCCTCCACAGTACCATTGTGGAATTATTTTATCAGCTCCTTCCCTTGATCACATCCAACTCCCTCTTGTACTATCCATCAGTCCCTATCTAAAATAATACTCCATGCGAAATAGAATATGGATGACTGGCTTGAGTAATCTTCCTCTTAGTCTTTGCATTGGCACCATCGGAAAATTGAATTCATTCGGATAATTCCAAATATCTATGTATTCACTAGGGATTGTGTCAAGGATAATAATGCTGCATCTGGGAAATCATCATCATCACAAGATGATCCTAAACCATCATAGGCTTGAGAGAGTGCATCTGCATTGACATGCTTCTTTCCTAGCCTATCTATAATATCAAATTCAAATTCTTGTAGCAAAATTATCCATCTTGCTATCCTTCCTGATGGGTTAGGATTATTTACAATATATTTTAGAGTCGATGGTCTGTTACAACTATAAATTTCTGCCCTAGCAAGTAATTTCTAAACTTCTTTGATAAAAATGATAGCTAGAGCCTCTTTTTCGATTCTGATATAATTTACCTCAAAGACCTTTGCTCATTTGTCTACTCCAAAATAAACTGGATGATCATTCCTATTTTCATCCTTTTGGCTCAGTACTTCCTAGTGTTGCATCTAAGGCATCAGGTATACACAATGAATGGCTTGCTCCAATCTAGATTCTTTAAAACATGTGAAGACACCGGGGCTTCCTTGATTGTTCAAAAGATTCATGCGCCTTATTTCCTAGTTCATAAGTAATATCCTTCTTCAAGAAGCTGGGTTAGTGGTGTGAAATCTTTGAGAAATTCTTGATGAACCTTTTATAGTAACCCACATTGCCTAAAAATGATCTCAACTTACTTCTATTCATAGGAAATGGTAACTCTTTGATTTTGAAACTTTATCGGGATGAGTACCAATACCATCTCTGGATACAACATGCCCTAACAAAATACCTTTAGAACATCCAAATAAAAACTTTGTAGGGTTTAGTGAGGCTTTTGCTTTATCTAACCTTTGAAATGTTGTCTCCATCTCGGTGTAGGTGGTCCATGTTACTCCCATAGATGCAAAAATAATCCATAAATACTCGATGAAGTTTCCAATGTAGGCTTCAAACACCCTATTCATCAAGCCTTTGGAACGTTTCCGGAGCATGACACAACCCAAAAGGCATAACTCTATAAGCTAACGTTCCCCAAGGAGTGGTGAACGTGGTCTTCAACCCGATCTTTCTCCGCTATACGAGCTTGGTTGTATCCGCTTATATCCATCAAAGAAAACTATATCACTCTTGGCGCATTACTTCATCCAAGATCTGATCGAGAATGGAAGAGGGTAATGATCATTCTTTGTTTCCTTATTGAGCTTCCTATAATCAACAAAAATGCGTAGCTTCCCATTCTTTTTTATTGAGATCACAATGGGAGAAACCCATTCTGAATTCTCCACAACAAATATGAATCCTGCATCAAGAAACTTATCTATTTTTTCTTTTACGGTCTTAAAAATAAGGATTCATTCTATATGGCATTTGCTTTATGGGCTTAGCACCATCTACCAACTCAATAGAATGTTCTACCCAACTTACTTGATGGAGTTCCTTGTAATAAAAAAAAATAGGTGCATGTACCTTGAAAGAGCCGGAGATAGGATTCCTTCTCACTCTCCATCACAACATCACCAATATTTATTTGTTGGAGACGATCATCAATTTCTTCTTTAGATAATTTTATGGGTTCATGAGTCGGTGTGACTGGAAGGATATCCATGACCGAAACATCAACCTCACTTTCTTCATCTTTTGTGTCCACTTCACTAGTACTAGAGTAATCAGAGGATGTCCAATCATCAGTTTCATCACTTGAATCCACATGTTCTATCTTATGATGCCGAGGGATCACGTTTATCTTCACCCTCTCTCTACCACGTCCAAGTTTCATGAAGCCTTCATTCCAATAGTTTCTTGCATGAACTCTCCTTAGCCATGGTCTTCCCAATAACATTGGGTACGTAACAATACCATTTTTCATCACTGAAAGTCTCGACACATACACACCCGTAATGAGATATTGCCACATTTGAAACAACACCTTCTTGTTTAGTTTTCCCTTATTTAATGACCTTAACATAAGTGTTGAGGGGCAATCAATTTTAAACCCAACATATTCATTATAGACTCAGGTCATTACATTAATCAGAAGCACCTCCATCAACTAAGACATCATGAATTGAAATACCATTACATAATACCTCAGCTTGTGGAGCGTAGGGATCTACCTCTGTCTCCCAAATAGGGACCTCAACCTCCTTCCTTCATCGAGCATTGAGTCCACTTCGTAGCTCCCGCATCTTCTCAGAAGACATAGCCAAGAGTTGACCATATGTAATATTTGCAGGCCTTTTAGACATATCTTCTAAGATGGAGTATGGTCCTTGTCCTGTGAAATCAGAAAATCCTACACACCCAACTTTGTTCTCCTATGTTTCTTACTAGTTTCTCCTTTCATCTTCTTAGGATCATTTCCATCTTGGTTATCTTTTTCTTTCTTTCTTTTTGTTACAAACACATCTACTTCATTATTTATGATCTTATCTACTACATCAAAAGAATTCACAGGTGCTTTTCCTTTATCATTATCTCTTGTACTAGATGTAGAAGCTCTATCTGGACAATTATACTTATAATGACCCTTTTTATGACAACCATAACATATGACTTCAGAAATATTTCTTTTTGGACCTTTATCTCCTCCTTGAGAACTAAATTCTTTTCCTTGAAGAAGATTAATAGTTAACTGGCCCATCTTCCTAAGCATATCTTCATACTTAGTAGATGTACTAGGAGAAAGATTTGTGCTCACCGAGAGTGGTTGTGGATTCTGGACCAAAGGTGCTGGTGTAGGCTCTACTTTAGCAACAATTTCTTTGGGCTCCTCTTCCATGCTTTCTTCTTGCCTTCTTGCAATCTCCTTTGCTTGTTCAATGGTAGTTGGGCGGTCATAATTCACTCGTTGTCGATATCGGCTTCATCCCAAGAATGAAGTGCTTACGAGAGGAGATTATCCACACCATTCATCAACCCATCCGCTAATCCTTCCTTCCAGATCTCTGGGCATCGAGCTTCCTCCTTAGCTCTAGAACACCAACATGATAATCCCTTATCTTCTCCTTCTCTCCTTGGGATAGCTTTGTGATATCAATCATGAGATCTGCATATTTCATTGTTCACCAAACTCTTGAAAACTTTTAGTTAATAAATCCCATGAGTTTTCACATTATCACCTAGTGTTTCAAACCACCTAAGGGTTGAACCATCCAAAAAGGTAGGAAAAAATTCAGTCCATTGTTCCCTTCTTATAAGGCCATTACAAATACAAGATCGTTTAAACTCTTGAATGAAAGAGGAAGCATATTCATTAGATTGGGCTAAAAAATAGGAATCTTCCCCATTTTCAAAAGTAACCACAATGAAATACCAACCCACAAGTACAATCAACAAGACTTATGTGCACAAATAATTAGAATCACTATAATAGAAAGTGACTTTACACCTTTCTACAGTAAAATAGAAATGACCACGGTAAACTATGGTAAAACTTGACTTACTGCGGTAAAAAATGACTTTACTGTGGTAAACACTATTCACAGTAAAAAGTGAAGTTACTGTGGTAAATACTATTCACGGTAAAAAGTGACTTTATTGCGGTAAATACTATTCATGACAAAAGTGAATTTACCATGGTAACTACTATGCACGGTAAAAACAAGGTTACTCTCCAAATGTTTTCTGACTAAGTGGGAATATCTCTCTAGAAAATCAACCAACGAGGAATGGTCTCAGCAACGGAACCAAAATGTGAACATGAATCCGGCACTATGATAATTCTTTACCGGGAACTCCTCGTGCTATGATTATTTACTAATGCATAGCTTTTAGTTTGGTGGATGGAATCTAGAAACACAACAACAAACATAACACAAGAATACCATAGACTATGATAAGAAGGAATGATAATAAATCTGAAATATAAGTGTAAATTATAATATCAACATGAAATTGTTACAATCTCACCCATGAGGTACTTCAAGTGTTACTGACTTCACTTGCCTTCCACCAATACTATGGGAGAAACTTCACAATTACACCTCTTAATGGGTTCTTTAACACACCTTCAAAATGATGGCTTCCTTTACACACTTACTCATACAATATTTCTCACTACTTCCTTGTATGCTAAATGAGGGGTTGGGCCTCTTTATTTATATGAATTCAGAGCTTATCCACCCTATCTCTAAGATAGGATAGGAAATCTCTTACGACCAATCATATTCCATGCCTAAACTCTTGCCTTTACATGTAGGCTTATCTTCTAAAATAAGATAAACCTTATCATCGACATGGGTTCCACCTTTGTAGACTTTTCTACAAATAAAATACACAAAATATTTATGACATCACTCTTTGTCCTTATTACAAATATAATATTTCTAATTCCTAATCATGTAGACCCTACTTCTCTACTTACCCAAACTTTGACATTTTAACATTCTTGGACCACTTATGACAAATACTTACTTTTTACAACATTCCTATTGTACTTTGACTATTACCGTACTCTACTTTATTGGCGGCACCGTACTGTCAGCGCCGTTATCTTCTATTGGACGCCACTACTAATTATACTTAACAACATCCTATTCCTAATACATACATTAATAAAATTAAAATTACGGAGGAAAATTTTAATGTTGATGACGCTAGAAAAATTTATGGGATTTGGACCTACATCTGCAATTAGCATTTTCTTGAAAGTTGCAAAACCTTTTCAACAAATCCACTTTGTGCATATCATGTAGTTCATGCTATCCACATAACCACATTTTTTTAGACATTCTTCAAATAGATCACCTCCCTTGTGAATGCCCCACGTATGCATACATGTCTACAGAGCATTTGCAACTACAACACATGAAAAATACTTGTACATTTCTTGATTAGTTGGACGTCCATACCTTATTCCAAAGACTTTGCAAATTTTTGTCATAGGTCAGAGTGCGTAGCAAAAGTAAACTGACAACGTAAGCTTCATTTTTCTTTTAATAGCACACAGTGATGCAGTCCCAGTAGAGGAGGGCTATAAATATTTCAATGGCATGAGTGCCTCTAATATAATTACTCTCATAATTGATCATTATGTCTACATGTTTGACATTCTTAGCCATTACCTATCTTGACAAAACTCTAACTTATCATCAACATGCCAAGTAAACCTGTGGTGATTGTGTGAGTACGTTTGTTTGGTGCTTAAAGAGAACGTAAGAATACATGTATAGGTGAGATCTCCATTAAACACAATCCCCATTGTTTCTACTCTTGCTGTAGCTAAACACTTACTACTTTGAATTTACAACGTTTCCTTGGGTTTCACCGTGGTAAAAGTATGTGGATCTCAAAATAAAGTGTTTGTATTATTATGCAAGGAAATGACGGGTTTGACTAGGCGTTAATAAAGCCCATGTGTTGTGTCAGCCTCCTGCCACACGTCTACCCCTTCCACACACCTCCATCACTTCCACAATCCTCCTTTCACCAACCACTATTAATCTTCAAGACAACTCCTCCCACACATTTCCCTCCCTTTTTTAAAAAAACTATTTTTTAATTAGTGGGTACTACATGTGTGTGTGTTGTCTTGTATTTCAAGAGACCGATGTTGTGTAAAATTTTAGTAAACTGTAATTTATAGCACATAATATTATATTATATATTTTGAGAATGTAACAATTATATATAAAACATATTTTTATGAGAATTGATAAATTACCCGTATGTTTCGTTGGTGTGGGTACTCCCAGGGATTCCATGCAAGGACAATAAAATGGAAATATTTTTCACCATGTTTACGTTGAAAATCATCATCCCAATAAAGGTTGTCCATATTTGGTGCCTCTTCTAACCATATGAATCCATGCACATGTGAGAAACCTCTATGTTTCCATTCATATCTAGACTAATAATCTTTAAATTTGATTCCTTATTACAATATATCCTTTCCCTTGAGCCATAAGTTAAAATTTCCTTTGAGCCCTAAGTGAAAATATCCTTCAAACAGTAACCATGGCGACATTGTCTCTGTTCTAGGATTGGGCAATACTAGAGTGGGTGCTTTTGATTGACGTTTCTCAGGGGAATCTATCAAGATCTATGATGATGGGTTTAATGTTGGTGCAGTGTGGGTCGGTCCCTGTGGGTTCCGTGTAGAGCGATAATAGTTCTATGTGCCTCAATGCCGGGGTTTTGACTTGTTTTCCAAGGGTGGGTGGGGGCGGTTCTATTCCCTCCCTTGGAGGCGGTATGGTTTCGTCCCTTGATTTGAGAGGTATTTCCACGATTGCTAGCAAGAATGTGGGTCTTTATGCGAGATTTGATTCATCCCTTCATAGAATAAGCGATACTAAATTGAAGAGAATAAGAGCTAAGTATCGAATTATTGAACACATCAAAACTTCTAAATGCAATATCTAAGTATGTGGTTACTTATTCCATATCTATGTATAATCCGAGGTCCATATCTATGTATCTAGTTAGTTATTCCAGCATTAGACAAAGTCCCTCCAATAGAAAGATCAATATGATCAGTCCATGATGTTGGTTAAAGTCCCAAAGCTTGTGTTGTTCTTAGAACATCTACCCAAAATTTCCCCCTTTAACATTCACATAAGAATGATGGACACTCTTATAAAACAAATTAATTTAGTAAAATGTTTGGGTGCGGGAAGTTATGTAACTATTTTTGATTTACCTAATTAAAATACCGTGTTAGTGTTTTTATTTCTTGGGCATGACATCAAACTCCTCCACCGAATATATACAAATGAAAATGTCTCTTGACATGATAAACATTACTTGTTATGTGTTAACAATAGAATTTGAAACAAATTAAATTAGTAAAATGCTTGGGTGCGGGGGACTTATGTAAATATTTTTTATTTTCCGTAATTAAAATACCGTGTAAGTGTTTTTATTTCATGGGCACAACATTAGACTCCACTCAATATATACAAATGAAGATGTGTCTCGCATAATAAAGAGTACTTGTTATGTATTAACAATAGAATTTGAAACAAATTAAATCAGTAAAATGTTTGGATGAGGGGGAAGTTATGTAACCGTTTTATATTTTCCGTAATTAAAATACTGTGTAAGTGTTTTTATTTCATGGGCACGACATCAGACGACTCCACTCGATATATAAAAAAGAAGATGCCTCTTGGCATAATAAACAATACTTGTTATGTGTTAACAATATAACTAGAAATAAAATTTTATTGTAAGATAAACGCTAGTTATGGAGTGCAGATAGCCTGTAAGAAAATTAAACAGAAAGAAGATTTCAGAAGCGTAGAATTTATTATTCATTCTGGTATGAAAACCTTATCATATAAATATTTTAACTGCAAACATGTTTCTTTTGCATTATTTCAAGACGATCCAAATAGGATGCTTCATTCTGCTTCATATGATTTGGACGAGTTGATCGTTGCAAGGCCATTTGGTTCGAAGACCTCAACAATTCTTCCGTTTAAGGGTTGCACCTCCCTTGAATTATTTTCCTGTGAAACATAAATTATATCAAACAATAAAATTCTAAAACGTTTAGGCTCGTATAAGGATAGACTAAACAATTTTCAGTACAACAACGGAAACAACAATAAAAGAAATTACCCAATTTAATGCCGCGCGCAAATTATTGACTTGCTCCTGGCTAGCAGTTCTCAGCTGCATGAAATAAGCATATACAAAACTAAACTTTTTGTTTTTACAAACTCAACACTTTTATTCGGGTTTGTTTTTTTCATTCAATAGTTAATCTATCAACCCGAAATCGTACTTGATATACATATAAAAAAATCGGTATCATAATTTTAATTTTAGCAGTAGAGGAAAATTTTACAGTACTTGTGCGATTACTGTCCACTGAACAGGCTCTGTGTATGGAGGTGTTGTGAGGGATCCGTTGTATCGATAATAAGATGCATCGCTCCCGATACCAATTTTGTTGGCATCTACAGAATCCACTGTAGTTTCTGTTTTCCAAGCCAGTTCTTTAATGTATTCATCTAGCTGTGAAATGCACAAAACATCAAGCAAGCCTGTGTCATTAATTAATGCATGACAGTAGTATTCATCTTCATGTAAATGCAACAATTGGAGACACTTGTAATACCGTTGCGAGAAAAGGGTCAGCAGCTCCAATCCAGTAGAGGATGGCAATAACTGCAGTGTTGTCACTCGATTGGTGGACCATGTGCAATTCCAGATCGTAACTGATCACAGGAGAGGTGTTTATGTGAAAACCAAAACTAAATATCAATACTATCACCAAAATTATATGAAATGCAACAGGGTTAATTAGTACTGTTTTCCGTTTATGGTGTGTTCAGATGGATGATGCCAATGGCACTGCTTTAATGTGAACCACTCTCCCTGTATATCAACACCGCCTGGATATTCAGACCAGGCTACCTGCATTATAAACCGTTATTTTACATTAACCAGGTCCAACATCATAGATATACTATTATTAGAGGTAACAGTAGACTAGAGGAGAAGTAGCAACCTTAACTTGATGCTCTCCAATTCCGATTGTCGCTTCTGCAGGTGAATATTCCGGTCCCAAATTCCCAAGATCCTGACTCCATTGAAGATCGTCAATTTGTATGTCGATGGGAGATTGATTGTCGCCTATTCCAAATTGTTTCAGGTCCTTTTCTATCAAATGCTCACTTCCTCCCGCTGCAGCATTCGCTTAATTTTCAATCCCAAGTATTATAATCGTACTAATTTTTAAAAATAAATATCTTGAAATGATGAATGTTAGGTACCTTGCACATGAGAGGAGAGAAGGATCAACATAAACATAATGACAAATCGCACCATCTTCATTAAATTACAAATTCCTACAGATTTGTATTTCGTGAGTAGTAGCTTATGCTCTCTTGGGAACCCTACTTATAGTAATTCCAACAATGCAAATACATAGGTGCATGTGGATCCATTGTTAAAAATGTATTGATTTACAAGGGGTCGCAGTTATAGTTTTAACACAGACTGCATTGAAGTTCCCATGCGGCCACAATGACAATGTCTTTTGTTTTAAAACGGAAGGATCGGCCCCCACCGTATGGTATTAACAAAGTTTGGTGGGGAGGGTCGTCAACCCCACCCTCCATTAGGGGTGGGGTCGGTTACCCCTCCCCACCCCTCTACCCACTCACCAAACCATGCAGCCCAACCGCTTCACCATTCTAATTTTTTTAATATATTTTAATTAATAAAACTCCATCAATTACAATATTATTTAATAATAATAATAGTAGTAGTAGTGTATATATATATATATATATATATATATATATATATATATATATATTAATATATATTTATTAATATTAATATTCAAATCTATTTTAATTATTAATTATAATAATATTAGTATATTAAGCATGTTAATATATTAGTAATATTAAGAAAACTTAACTTATTTAAGTTTCTCCCTCCTTTTTTGAGGCCAATATTTATTTATTTTTATTAAAAGTAAATAGTTTTGAAGGGACTATAACCTATTACAACGAAGGCTTAACAACCAAATCAACAAGAAAAACATCAAAATAAGATCTCGAATTCGATTTTATGATAAGTCCAACATAGTAAAAAAGGAAGTTGATAATATAAAGCAAAACAGGGACATAACTACTACTAAACAACAAAAAAACAACAAACTAACATAAATAAAACAACGGCTTGAACTCCTCCAGTCGCCCGGAAGGTATTATTTCTTTGAGGCCCTTTCAATCCTTGATTTGATCGTCTACGAGGAATTAAATAGTGCTAGGGTGGTGACATGTATTGGGTCAATAATGTTCAATTGTGAAATGACATGATTTCTCTTCTTTTGAGTCCCGAAATATCCTCAAGGACTCCACTCAAAGAACGTGATGCTTTTGACATCTTTGTTGAAGAAACTCACTAATTGCTTTGAAGATAGCCATGGAGTGGTCATGTCTTTCTTTATGTCTTCCTAGTATATTATCCAGAGAGTTCAATTCTCTATAAATCTCTTTAGTTTGATCGATTGCCAAAATCCGTAACATCATTTATCTTTTATTTTTATTTTTTCTTGTTTAGTTGTTGTATCTCTTTCTTGATATTTTCAACCTCTTTTCAATAATTTCTATTATAAGGAAAATATTGTCCCTCTCTGTTGGGAAGCTTCGTCTGCCCTACATTACCGATATGCAAGAGATTTGGAACCATTTCCATATCTTTGTTACTTCAGAGGGCACGACTAGAGGTAAGTGTGGTCACTCTGTGGGGTGCGGGGTTCTTATCCTTGACATTCTTGATAATGGGTAAGTTGCTTAGGTTGGGGTGGGTATGTTGTGTAAGGAGTGGGTTGGACTCTGTGGGAAACATGAATGGCGGGAAAACCGATAAAACAATGTTTGTGAAGCGAGAAAGATGAGCCCCTGTTGAAGGGGGATGGCCCTAGAATGTTTTTGAAAATCAAGAATGGATTGTTCCATAGAATTTAGTAGGTAGTGTGGGAAATAGACAACAAGATTTCTCCTGAAGTAATTAAGGAAAACCAAGTGTTTGGTGGGAACAATAATGTAACACCTTTAAGGGATATAAACCACACCATCATTTTAGTGATTTCATAGAAAGGTTCCGAATGGATCTTACCCGATTGCCGTAGTAACAAATATGATCTCCTCTCCTATGTCAACAAACTTCTTAGCATCAATATTTTTTCAATCCTTTTACTAAAAACTGGATGCCATCCAAGGCTACCCTGTGACCTATGCAATTAGGCTAATATAAAAATATAGAAGAATTACAAAAATATACTTATAAAGCTAACTTAACTAAAGTTACATTTTAGTATAAATGTGGACATATAAATATATTTTTGTTTTGTTAAATCTACCTAATGTTAAGTTAAGCCAATTGTGAGTTTTCTTACACAACTTATGAAAAAAAGTGATAGTAAAAGAAAATGCTTTCATTCAATCTTATAGTTTTAACTAACATTTCCTTCAACTAGTTTAGTAATACATTTATAGTTAAAATTCTTCAACTTACTTTCTTTTAAGGAAAACAAAATAGCCATTCCATCTCACAAAGCAATTGCAAACCAACAAGATACTTATTTCTTTTAAAATGAAGCCTATCAAACTTTACAATATTTGTAAAATGGCAAGAATCACACTTTGGAGGAAGTGAAACAAACTTATATTGAAGGGAATGCATTGCCTTTTAACTCATTTTAAACTTTTTCTACTTCAACTACACAATGAGATAAAGTGGTAGTTTCCTTTCACCCTACTAATATATCTTGAAATGCATATTCTCAAACAAGCATTCTTAAAATAGTCTAGATAAAAGGAATTTCCAAGAAATAAAATGGCTTTCCTTCAAGTTTACCATTGTACAATCATCCACACAAAGTGGGAATAACAAATTGAATAATATACAACAAGGGCTATCAACAAGGCCAATAATATAAATCTCCCATTTGCATGACTTCTCCAAGGTACCTCCAAATCTTTCTATCTTCAACTTTTCACCACAAGGATCACAAAACAAGGAAGGGGGAGTAGGCAACACTCTCCGCCCAACCTTAAATCCATTAAGGGGAGAAGCCATCCCCTTAATGACGCTTGACCCCAATAAAAGAACTATGAGGAGTTGTAGTTCCCACTTCCCTTCAACAATTATTATATTGATTTCGATACTTTTGACTATATGTATGGATATTATTGTATCATTTTGACATAGCATGATGTTAGATGATAGAGATACTTAGACTATTGTTGGATTTCGATTCATAATATGATGTGTGTGGATTCTTAAAGACATATTATATTGATGATGTGTTGTTGGCATATTTATATCTATTATGACATTCAACATTTTCATCTTATTTAGTAGGATTTAGTAGTGAACTAATCTTGTGATCTTATTGGTATTGATGAAATATAAAATTGAGATATTGTTCGAACTTTAAAATAGTAACATCAATTTCCTAGACAATGATTTAATTTATGTATGGATGATTATAGATTTATATGTATATATTTTACCTTAGATTTTTTGATGCGGCCATGAGGCCAATGGAGGTATTGTGTGTTTTGCAGGCGTTTATATCATAACAATAAAATGAGGATTGGAGACCAACCACATAAGAATACTAGATGGATTCAACAATGGTCACCATGGCAACATGTGTTATGTTGTGTGTGTTTGAATTGTTCTTAAGGGGGTCCCCATGGGGGAAATTACCTCCAATTGTGACCAAGGGGGCACTTGTGTGTTATTATTTTATATTTCCTTTATTTAATGTTAGTATGTGATTTTATAGTGATCTATTTCCATTTTATTAATTATTTAATTTGTGTCTAGATTAGTAAATTATTCATGTTACTAAACTAATTATGGATGGTTCAAAATAATTCATTTATTAGATTAGATGTTTCTTTGGTTTATGTGTTCTCGGTGGAGTGTATGCGATCTTGAGTGTTGGAAACTCTACCACTTTTTAGAAAATTGGATTTGGCCTTAAGGACAATTTTGGAGGCTTGTGGGAAAAGTTAAACTTGTCCCACACCTCTTAATTTCTTATACCAACCATAACTATGGATCGGGGGGTCCAAAATAGACCCCATTATGTGTTTTGTAAGACAAAAAGTGGCATTTATTGCAATTTTCTCACATGGGTTTTAAAGTTTGTCCTTAGGGGGTGTGGGTTTGGATTGTGTGTGTAAGAGGTTTCTCATTCCTCTCAACCACCAATGTATTGTGCATTGGGGTTGAGGTTTGACTTGTGAATTTGAGTTGAAGATAAGTGATGTGGCATCATACATGGAGCCGCTCACCCTCCTCTCTCCCTTTTCTATTTATGTTTGTTCATTTTTTTGTTTGGGGGTTACTTCATTTTCATTTTTAGGCTTTTGTATTTTGGAGTTGGAGAATTTTGGAGTTCCTATGGATTTTGGGAGATTTTTGGTGTTGGAGTGGGCTTAAAGGAGCTTGGTGTGTGACTCTTGGATCAAGCTCTACCATGGAAAGGTAAGAGATACACGTTTGTTTAATTGTTTCTTTTATTTTGAATATATGTGTATGTTATTGAGTGTTTTGGTATGCTTGTTGGGTTCTTGGGTACATTGCCTAAGTGTGGTTTAGGAGAGGGCTATGGGGACCTTATATGTATGGATGCATAAGAGTTTATTTCATTCTTTGGGAGGGATTTGGGTTGCGTGCCCCACCTTGGACAAGAAAATGCTTGCATTTCTTACTTGAATTTTTTGACAGAGACATAAGAGATAGTAGGGATGCATAAGAGAATCTGGGAGGCATAAGAGGATCTTGAGGGAGGCATAAGAGTTGTGTAGGGGTTTTGATATGTATATTGGAGAGTTTTAAGGTGGGAACCTAATTCTCATTGGGAGGCATAAGTGATCTCCCCATAGATCCTTGCTCCATTGGCTTTGCATTCTGAAGCCTTGTATATTTTGTTAGTTTCCTTCTTGTGATTGTATTTTGTGTTGATTGTGTTTTGGTATGGTTGTAAAATCTTTGTATTGTGATGTGGAAGCTTTGTATTGTTGTCATGAGTTGGATCCATCTTTTATTGCATTGTGGTTGGGGCTCGGGGGCCAATGAGGAGGATAGCTTCTTCTCCTCATTGGATTATTGGTTGGGTGGAGAGTGTTGCCTCTCCCCCATTTTTGTTGTTGTGATCAAGTGAAGACATGGTGGAGCTCTCGTTGGTGATGTGAAACTTGGAGCATTTGTTGATGTCCAAAATAAATCCTTCCTTGTGAGAAAAATTTCTTGTTATCCCCACTTAAGGTGGAAGACTTGTAGTATTGTATTTTTAAAAAAGAAATATTGCATTGTAAGTTTCATTTACCAAGTTGTATTATTATTTTGAAGGAATCTCATTGAGGAATTTTATAATTTCTTTTCTCCTCAAATTGTAGTATGTAAAGAAATGAATCAAAATGGAAATCAAGTTTAAAAGTTTAGTTATAATTACATTATGAGAAAGTAAGTTCTTTCCATTAAAAAAATGAGATATGCTTAAGGAAAAGAAAGTTTATTATCATTGTTGTAGTTATATTATTGTAAAAGGAAAGAAAGCATGTAGAAGTTGTAAAATACAAATAGTGTATTCTTGGAAACCTTGAATGTGGACCAAAGTTGTTAGTAGTCATATGAACAAAAGGTTGTAGTGGAAATGGAAAGATGCATAAATTTTAAGTAAATTATTATGTTGAAATATTGTATTTTGTAGAAAGGAAAAAAAAACATTAGAAGTAGATTTATATTATTTCTACTTTGAACTAGAAAGAAAATTTGTTAAAATAAATAAGAATGATCACGTAGCTATTGTTAGTTACTTATTGAAATGAGAAATGATTTAAATTTAGTAATTTTACTATGGAATGAATAGATGGATTAAACCTTTCAACTGGAAACTTTAGGTACATAAATTCAAGTTCATAATGACTTTTAAAACACTCTAGTCATTTTTGTTTTTTTTGAAAAATCTCATATTTGAAGGTTTTGTTTCTAAGGAATAGGATCGCCACCTGTGCGAGTGGTGGTCTTGTAATAGCCACTTAGGTAAGGTGGTGGTCTCAGAACTGCCGCTTCAGCAAGGTGGCGGTTCGTAAATCGTCACCCAGGTAGGGTGGTGGTCCCAAGACCATCGACCTACTCTAAGCAGTGATTCTATCATTAATGGTGGAAAAATGCACATCTGCACGTGTGTAAAATTTAACTTGGTCTAACTCAAATTTAAGCTCGTAAAAATTAAAGAGGAAACCTCCAACGAGCAAATGAAGGTAAAATTTCATTGTTCAAAACAAGTAAATCTTCAAATGGATAATTAAAAGTGCTCAATCTCATACATATTAATGGAGGTAGGGTTTGGCCCAAATAGGGAACTCAAAATAAAAATAATTTTGTAACTCTAGATTTGGAGTGGAAACCTCTACAATATTCAATGGGAGACATTACACCAATAAACCTTTAATCCAAATCTAAACTAAGCTTGATTTTGTAAATTCCTCCATAGTTCTTCCTTTCTTGCTCCCATGGCTTCCATTTCTCCAACCTGAAAATTAAACAAAGGAAAAGTGACCAAATGAGGAGGCTAGGGTAAAGAAATGGGTTTAATAATAGTTCATAAGGATTTTAGGGTTAGTTTGGGCTGTAGGATCTAGTGGCCATAATTGAATTGATCAGCGCTAAGAATAAACCCTACAATTGTTCGGTAGGAATGAATATTATGGGTGTTTTAAATAAATTTGAAGGTGTGTATAGATGGGTGAATGGGGCCATTTAAATACCTTGGTGTGCAAAGTCTTTAATTAGTTCCTAGTGTGTTTTAGAAAATTAATGAAATGGACACTATAGCTATTAAGATAATGGAACTAAAGTAATGGCGAGTATAAGGTTAATCATTTTCGGTGCGAATGTTAATTAAGGGGAGAAAACATTTAACCAAGTAAATTAAATTATGGCACCTTCCTAGTTGATTTTAAGTAATTGACCTTGGAGATAAATTAAGAATATTTAATCATTTAATTTAGACTTGGTCAATCCTTCGTAAAGTAGTGATTATTGGTGAAAATTAATTTAATGTAAACTAAGGGTTGACACCCTTGTAACCTTATAATTTTATTTTTTTAAAATTACAGCAACCTTCTAGATAAGTGTGTAAGATTTAATGTGTTCCTAGAACATCATTTTTGTGGGTTTTACGGAGAATTGAGCAAAAATGACAAATTCCAAAAAAGCTTCACAACAAACATACATACAAGATATTAAATTCAACCAAGATAACATAACCAACAAGTTTGCACATTCATGACAATACAAAGGTTTGAAGATCAAACCAAATAGAGCAAGGGTTATGGGAGACCACCTCCTTATGCCTCCCAATTGAATTTGGAGTCTTACCCTAAGCCTCCAAGTGCACAAAATAATCACACAAAATCCTTATCTCTCCCTTGTAAGCATTCAACAACACCACGATTTCCTTTTTAGTCCCCATAGCTAAGACTCCCATTCACACTCCCATCAATTACGTGTCTCACTAAAACTCCATTTTCCCTCCTGAATGGTCCCTTAAACCCTTCTCCCACACCCAACTAAGGCCTACTACCCAACCAACACAAAACATCTTCACAAGACAAAACAAATAATTTTACAAACACAACATTGCATACAAATAAGTAAAATAACATAATGAAAAAAGTGGAGAGCCTA
Organism: Taxus wallichiana var. yunnanensis; assembly: GCA_018340775.1. NCBI lineage: Eukaryota > Viridiplantae > Streptophyta > Pinopsida > Cupressales > Taxaceae > Taxus > Taxus wallichiana. Next base: position 160,313,621 of record CM031237.1, read on the forward strand.
TCTCTCCATTAGGTTCTATTAAAATTCATCAAGCCTCTTCAAATTCAAGCCAAGAAAATTCCAAGCACTCGTAACAGCTCCAAAATTGAAAAGTGCACAACAATAAAAAATAGCAAGTAACCCCCATTCAAACCAAAATTCACCAATAAATAGAAATGGAATGTGAGGATGATGAGGTGGCTCCATGTAGGATGCCACTTCATCATTCCTCCATCCCCACACTCAAGTCAAAACACCAAGACCAAGAAAATGAATGTACATGAAAGGACTATGACAACTCGGATGGCTCAAAAATTACACACCATGCTTTGAGGACATAAAAATTGGGGTAGAAAGAAAGTGCAATATTTTTTCTTCTTTTACACTAAAAATGGACAGAGATCTATAAAAAATAGCTTCGTAACCCATAGGTAGGGTTGTTGGTTAAATTTAAGAGGCATGGGACAAGCCTTGTTTCCCACAAGCCCCCAAACATGCCCCCAGTCAAAATCTGAATTCTCGAACTTGGGGTGGAGTAAAACTCTCCCAAATCAAAATAAAATTTACTTACATAAGGGCTACTGAGGATCTCATCATAACTATTTTTCAAATCGTTAATTTGGTTAACTAAAAACAATAAGGGTTAAGCTTAATTAACACGCATTTACAACATCTTAATAAAGTGACAAAATTTCAAATATTTAAATACACAAAACATAAATAAAGCACATCTTTGTGTAGAAAAAGTGGGTCGAGAGAGCAGAAATAGTTTGTGGGACATTGGGACACGAAGGACGTGCAAATATAATTTTTCCAACAGGTAAAGCAATGTGGATAAAGTGGAAAATTGGTAAACAAGATTCCTCGATGGTCAACATGACTTTAGGACACGCAGAAAACACAAAGCCAATTTTGCCAATGGGTAAAGTAATGTGGACAAAGAGGAAAATAGGTGAACAAGAGGTCCGTCTATACTTGGGACATGTGGGACAAAAATTTCATATTTAATCTGCAAAACACTAAAAATTACCCCAAATAGTGAATTTTTCTAACTTCTTGAATTTCTCCCTTTACCAGAACACTTCCAAAGGACTCGACTCAATTTTTTTGGAAATTTGCCTTTGAGAAAGGAGGTAATTTAGAGGAAAAAATAAGAGGAATGCATGTGTAGATGTTGTGGTGTGTAATGTATGAACATGGTTAGTAAAGTATGTGTACTATCGCGGAATGTTGTTTTTGACGTTGTTTTTGCTTTTTGTTGCCTACATTTGACAGACTTGTTTCTCACATGGCCTGACCTACAAGGAGAAAATGATAAAGTATTCAAATATATATATATATATATGTAAGTGTAAATATTTTATGTAAAGGATGCATGTGTACGAAAGTATGTAAAATAATCAAAATTAAATAGAACATGTAAATGTAAATATAAATGGAACATGTGCACTTGATCTATGTTGAGAGAAAAAAATTGTCCAAGGATATCCCATATTGTGAGTTTTTTGGGTGATCTCTCGCCATAGGAAAAAGAAGTGTAGGGAGGAAATGATCTTTGTCCTCTAAGTTCTAACTACTTTCCTGAACTGTGTGTAGAGATCTCTAAATTATCTTGGTTTTTTGGGTAATCCGACACCACTAGCTGAAGTAGTGTAGAGAGACACACCCACTATAACCTCCAATCATGTAACTACTTCCCATAAATGCTAAGGAAACCATGTCCTATAAAATTCACTATGTATGGGGCTCGTTGATTGAGTGCGAACCCACTCACATGTGCGACCCACAATCTAAGGGCGGAAACTACATTTAAGCGAACACATGTAAATACATTGTGTTAGTATGTAAAAACCCCAAATGATGGCCCCCTCGTTAGGGGTGCATGTGAAGTTTCTAATAGGAGACATGTGACCCTAAAAGAGGGCCAACCACATGTACACTATAACACTAAAAAGTTCTTGGTAGAAACCAAGGCACACATAAACAAGAAGGCTAGCAAAAAATAAGTGTAAACACACATGCATGTAGAAAATAGTGTATAAGCTAGGAAAAAAATGTGTAAGCTACTAAAAAATGTAATGTAAACACACAATAAGACAAAGTAAGCCGCAAAAGTGGGATGTAAACACGAGACATCACTCACAATGTTGTAAGACTCACAACTCCATCATGGCCACAAACAAGAAACAAGTGTGCACACAAAACATAGGGAAAGGCCCTCAAACAATAGAAAATAGTGACAAACAATAGAAGATAATGTCAAAGGTGGGTCATTGTCAAAAGTAGAAAGATCAGCTTGAGTAATAAAGGGGAAAGAAATATGCTTTGAGAGAATGCATCCACAAAGGTGTTATAGACTATATCGGGATGGGTATTGTCAGGAATTGGAGTAGTGAGTAAAAGATTGATGATTTTAGATTATAATTCAGGATGGAGAAGAAAAAATTCATGAATGGATATATCCATGATGAAGAAACCATTATAAGAATGAGGATCCTAGGAGTATGTAGGTCGATTCGGGTTCACCAAAATGATTAACTAAAATTGACTAAGCTAAGTAGTATGAAACTACTCAATCTAAGTTGTGAACAATTTGTACTAAAATAAATAAATGTAGTAAAGAAATATGATAATGATCTAATTAAATATGTAAAATGAAATGATAACCTAATATGCAAGAGAGAAGAGGAAAGAACTTAGCTGAATAATATATACCTGTTGGATTGTGTCCCAGTGATGAACAAAAAATCGAAAGTAAGAATGTTTGTGCAAGGACCCAAAAAAAGATGGAGTTGGAGGATTTAACTGGACTGGGGCACCTAGAGGAGGATTGGGGTGCCCACTGACTCTCTGGTAAGAAGAATAATAGGCATCCTAGTCTAGGAAAAAGGCCCAAAATTAGTCTTCATAGGTCCTAGAGATGACAAATAACCTTAGTTTCTTGTTGCATTAATTGTCTTATGCTATCTTGAATGCTCCAAATATTCCAAGAGGAAGAATGACCTAAAAATACCAAAAGGAAGTATCAAAACCCTAAAAATAAGAAACATGTAAATGAATGGGTCGATGACCCCGGATGCCACAACAATTGGCTTACTAATTGAGCAACTTTATCTACATTTCAAACTGAATGTAGTTCTATTGTGTGTGTATATGTCATTCCCTAGGTGCTATTGTGCAGTCACACTTGATGAAATAATGAGAAATATCGAAATACATTCACACATCTTTATCACTTTCAGATTCTATTATTTATCATTTTCTACATGTTATCCAATCATCTATCATTTATTTCATTAGCTTTTATCAAAAGGGGTTGACATCCACGAAAGGAAGGTAACACTTCTTGAATCCGACGTTATCGAGCATACCCGTATATATTATCTAATCCATCTCCTTTTTAGTCATTCTTATTTGTATGTTCACCTAGATTACAACGAGATCATTCACTTTTCACCCGTTTTCTTGTATCTATCACACATTTGAGGAACCATAAACCTTCCATGTTAGAAGTTATTTAGTTTTCTTCAATACTAGTGTTATCCCAATTTTGTCCTCGAGAAAAATTGTGTTAGAGTAGGTTTTACCTTAGCTTATGTTCACCTAGGTAATTTATTTACCTTTATTATATTTATCCTCGCCCACTTATATGTGTGGATATTTCTTTTATCTTATTTAGATATTAGGATATATTATCTAGTTGTTAGGTATAGTTCTTTCCAAATTTGAGATATCATTTCATTAGGGAAAATTTTGAAGAAGATAAGTTAAAGCTAAGAAAGATTCATACTAGTCACAATCTTGCTGATATGATGACCAAGGTGGTCACAGGAAGAAGTTGAAGTTGTGTTAAACTTTTATTGGTCTTCATGGTTGATAATGAAGGGTTGAGAAATTTGCTTAGTGGAAACAGTCTCCAAGTGGGATATTGTTGGGGTGTGGAGCCTATTTTTGGTGTTCTCAAATCATTATTGAAGTGTTGGAGTTTTAATGGTTAAGTTTAGAGACTTCAGGAGCATTCTACAGTTGTATGTTGTGACATTGTTGTGAAATTGTTGTGGCGTTGCTTTGTTAATTGGTGTCAACGTAGTGACCATTTTTCCAGCTGTGGGAAGATGAAATATCATGAATTTCAAACTTCTAGGGTAAGATTTAGGACTTATTAAAAGGATTGTAATCCTATAAATAGAGGTGTCGGGTATATTTTAGATATCTTGAGTGTTCAAGAGGTCTTGAGTCTTAGTGATCAAGGTTAAGTAATTGGGTGTCAATTGTGGTTTAGATGTCGTTTAGCATATTTGGAATTCTTTGTGAGTTCATAATCGAGAGAAGAAGAGCTGTGAGAGTTGTTTTACTCTTGTTGATAATAAAATCTGAGCAAGTTCTTGGTGGACATATCTCACATTGGTGAACCATGTTAAATCTTGTCTTGTCTTCTTTTGTGCATTATTTATTTATGTTGTTATATTTCTACAAGTGTAATTACGCTATATAGTTTCCCTCTTTTAGCTATGATTTGAGGAATTGTTTCCACATATTTTTTATCTAATTCCTAATAGATCTCATAGGAAATAATGATCATGAAGTCCCTACGTCCACGTATCCTTAAGTAGCTCCTCCCTCGAACTATTAAAATCAGCCTAAGATTGTAGGATTAGTTGATATAGAAATTGAACCGAAGTTAGCGCAGTTGACTCGCACCTATGATTATTCTTAACAACCTCTTCCTATTTATCCTTCAATGTTAGATGATGTGACATTATATCGTAAGCCAGTAAGAGCCTATGATTTGATCACAGACCTGAATAAGACTTTTATCACATTTCCTTCCTAGATTTATTAAAGAATCCCCCTGCACATCGATAAGATTTATTAAAATTTCCAAGTATTGGCCATATAATCATATAGAATTTGATGTATATCCCCAAGGGAAAATCGAGAGATATGTTGGATTTTATTTTGATATTAGCAATATGTCTACGATCTTGAGTTAGAATGAAGAGTTGATCTTGCATTACACCCGAAGGTTTATATTTACAACAACTACATTAAGAATGCAATCATAAATGATGGGGCTGCTATTAATATAGCCTATTTATTGTTTATGTAAAAGTTAGGCTATGGAGAGATTAACTTGTTCCTCAACAAGAAACACATCAAACCTAACTATAACCTTAAAGTAACCTCTATTAGAACCATAGTGCTTCAAGTCACTCTTTTAGATAAGACTCTGTTGACTGATTTTATATTATAGTTTGGGAAACTAGTTGTAATATGATTCTTGGTTAACCCTGGATTCATAGGATGAAGGAAATTCCTTCTACACTATTCCAAGAAGTTAGATTCTTGCATCTAGGGAAGGTCTTTGTGGCTTAGGGTAACCCAAAGCCATTTGATATTCATTTGGCCAATTTAAAGAAGAAAGCGGGGTTCGTGCTAAATTTGAGATTTCGAATAATCAATTAAACAAGACACAATGATTAATACCTATTTCCCGCTTGTTTCTACAACTAAGTTGGAAACTCCGAACGTAATCGAAGGGGTTGATCCTATTGAAAACAAGGCTGCGAGAGTGGAAACTATGTCAACAAAAACTATACTTCAAATTTTTAAGAATTTGGAGAATGATATTCATATTATTATTCCATTCAACTCTTTGGGAATTGGTCATGCTCTTGGACTCGCCTCTCTTCTAGCCAATGGCTTTGAAGAGGTTTGTATGGTTGAAATTTTGAAAGTCAAGGAAGAAGACACTAAGAAGGATTAAATTTATATCTTCTGTCATGATGTTGGAATCTTAACTACGATGGTGTAAATTTCCACTTTGGTGCTATGGGTGGGTGATCCTCACTTCCCCTAAGGGGAGGGTCATGCCTTTTTTTTAAAGATGAACTTTGAGTGTAGAAAAAATAGAAATGAGTATGAAAACTGTTTAGAGTATTGGTTGAATCTCAAATAATTAGTAATAATGAGACCAGGGAATAACTCCTACAACTATACAAGTCTTCCATTCTTGAGCTTTGCAATGGTTTTGATTTTATCTCCATAGAATCTATTCCACAAGAACAAAACCTATTGGTTGATTCTAGGGATAATTCATCCTCTCATTTTTGTCCAAGAGGACCCAAAATAAAATGAGTTCATTATTTCATCTGCGTTGAACCTTTGGTTGAAGGATGCCAAAAATGTAATTTTGGAATATGTCGAGGCGAGAATGATCCTATCACTTTGGATTTCTTTGAAAATTATAAGAAAATATTAAAATACCTCAATTCTTATAGTGATCTTCCTCCCACTTTTCACACCAAAATAAAGGGATCTTCCTTTTTCGTCACCGTTCCTCCTACTTTGGAGATCAAATGATGAACTCTTCCTCATCGAGAAGGTTTTTAGATCTATGACGTTGAGGAAGAAGAGATTGAGTTACCTCTAGCCCCACCTAAGTATGAAGAGGCTAATTACTCTTTGATCGAAGGAACGATAGATATAAACATAAGGATGAAAGAGGAGCCCAAAATTCTGAAGCTTGGTTCCTCATTTTCACTAGAAGAGGTAGAAGTGCATATGAAGGTTCTTAAAGATAATTTAAAAGACTTCACCTTTAGTTATAAGTAAATGAAGGGTGTTGCTCCTGATGTCATAGTGCACACTCTAGCTATGAATCTTGAAACCAAACACATGAAGCAAAAGTCTAGAACCATGATGAAAAGAGTGGATTTAATGGTTAAAGAGGAGGTAATGAAACTCCTACAAGTAGGTTTTATCAAGCCAATTGATTATTCCATGTGGGTTTCAAACATCGTCCTAGTTCTAAAAAATAATGGGAAGATACACATCTGTATTTATTTCTGGGACACTAACAAGGCCTATCCCAAAGATGATTTTCCACTTCCTTTAATTGATGTCATCTTTGATGCAATGGATGGATATGAGTTATTTTATCTTATAGATGGATTTTATGGTTACAACTAGATAATAATTTTTAGGAAGACCAAATGATAGATACCTTCACAACTCCTTGGGGAACCTTCTATTATGCCGTCATGCCTTTCGGCATTAAAAAGGCTAGAAAAAATTACCATTGGGAAATGAAATACATTTTTCATGATATCATTCATAAAATTGGGGAATTGTATGTTAATGAAATCTTGGAAAAATAAAAGAAACATAAAAATCACCCTGAAGTGCTTCGCGTCATTCTCTTATGCCTAATTGAGTATGGGTTAATGATAAATCATGAGAAGTGTGTGTTTGGAGTAATATGAGGCAAGTTGTTAGGGTACATTATTTCATCCCCAGGAATTGATGTTGATCCATTGAATATTTTAGTAGTTTTGGAAATTTCCCCACCCATAGATGAGTCAAGAATCAGGTCTTTCCTAGGTAAACTTGGGGAAATTTGCAGGTTTATCCCTGACGTAACGTATATGCTATTTAACCTATCAATGGTTTACTTAATAAGGATTATTATAAAAATTGGATAAACGAGTGTCATGAAGAATTTGAGTTAGTGAAACACTTCCTTATGTCACCTCCTATGCTCATGCCACTGAAATATGACACTCCTTTGATTTAATATTCTCGAGCTACTAATGTTTTTATTACCTACATGTTGACACAAGACAATGGCCATGAGAAGGCCATTTATTTCATTAGTCGTACTCTTCTCAATTATGAGACATGGTACAAGCAATAAGAGGAGTACTTGGATATAGTTTTGGAACAAATAGGTTAATGAACTACATGCTTAACCAAGAGACACGAGTGATACTTAATTTTGAGCAGTTATGAACATTCTTAACTCAGGATGCCTTATTAAAGAAGGCTAGTCATTTCCTTACATTGATGGGTGAGTTTGAACTCACCTTTGTTAACCAAAATTTTGTGAAGGGAAAAATTATTGATGATTAGTTAGTACATAATCCTATAAACTGTGGGGAATGAGTAGATTTAGATTTTCCTAATTAATGTGTGTTCCTCTTAGAGGAAAATAATCCCATTACTTTATTTCCATGGTACACTAATATTGTGAATCATATTGTGGAATGATCATATTTTGAGGGATAAACCTCATAGAAAATATGAACACTATGTGTCATAGCCACCAAGTACATAATTGTGGAAGAAGTGTTTATGATGTACCATAGCCTTTGATGACATGTCTTGTTGAGATGTATTTATGAAGAAGAGTCACAAAATATCCTCTTTGAATCCCACAGTGGAGTATGTGGTGGTCACTTCAGAGGGCATGAAACCACTCGTAATATTCATCACATGGTCTATTTGTGGCCCACTCTAGAAAATGACGTTTTAGAGTATGTATGTAGGTGTCATAAATGCCAACAGTTTTGACATGAGATACATATTCCTACACAGGCTCTACAACCCATAGTGACACCTTGGCCCTTATTGATTTAGGGTCTTGATTTGATAGGGAAGTTCTCTCCCTCATCATTAGCCATAACTTCATTATCACGACCATTGAGTATTTTACAAAGTGGGTTGAGGCCATGCCTCTTACAACTGTACCTAGGTCTGTAATTTCCAAGTTTATTCTAAATCAGATCATTTGTAGGTATGGAGTCCCATAGGTCATTAAATCAAATAATGACATGCCTTTCAAAGATGAAGAGGTGGAAGAATTATGTGCACAATTCAAGATATCCCAGGATACAACCTCTTTGTACTATCCTTAGGCTAATGGACAGAGTTGAGGCTACGAACAAAACCCTAATGTCCATTATCCTTAAGATGGTTAAAAAGAATAAAAGAGATTAGGCATATGAAGCTATTTCTATCCTTGTGGGCCTATAGGACATTGGTAAGAACACCCATGGGGAAAACCCCTTATTATTTAGTCTTCGGATCTGAAGTGGTCTTACCATTAGAAGTAGAGTTACCTAGTCTTTATATATCCTTATAAGGAATTTTGGATGAAGATGAATATCGAGAAGTGTGACTGGTTGAACTGGAAACCCTTGATGAAGATTGACTTAGAGCTGAATAACATCATTGCGTTTATGCTGACAAGATGTGTCATTAGTATAATAAGAAATTATATGAATGAGAAATACATGTAGGAGATCTAGTATTGAGACTTGACAACTAGATTTGAAAAAATACTAGCGAAGGAAGGAAGTTTAGACCCAAATGGTTAGGCCCATACCAAGTAATAAAAGACTTTAAGAATGGTGTGTACCACCTGTGTACTCTAGAAGGTGAATAATTCAGTGAATCAGTTAATTCACTTCACCTCAAACACTTTTATGCATAGTTCATTTGCATCTCCACTTGTACATTATTGCATCCATATTGCATATCATCTGCATTATCATATTGTGAAATTGTAAATCAAGAAACTTACTTTTCAAGCAACTTTTAAAAATTTTAAATGTTCAGTAAAGAAATTTAATCATACCTCTTCAAGTATCCATCATATCATCATCAAATTATTCTAATCTCTTTATCATTTTAGAAATTAAGATAAAAATTTGACATTGGTCCTACCAATATTTGCACACTTAGTTCTATTCATGGTTTCTTCTAGCTCAGGTGTATTTGCCCATAGTCTATTCTAGAAGCTTCTTGATGTCAAGGGATTCCCACAAAATCTCTCTGTTAATAGAAATAATCTAAACATTTCACCTGGAGCCCTTGTCCACCTATCTCAACCTTTGGTGGTGAGACCTTTGCATCTGATTATTTGTGTGGGGTTGAGGCTAGGGTAAAATATTCCCTCCGAAAAACACAATTCTAAAGTAAAAAATAAAGATAAATCAACAATAAATAGAAAAATTCTTTCTTTTGAAAATAATACTACACTTTGTTTCCCTACCAATATTTCATGATGAGCCCATGATTCCTACTGGTGGCATGAGATTGGGAAAGGAGGGAAGTTCCCTTAATCCCCTATATGTTGTCCTTAGTGATGATCCCATGCTTCTTACTAGTAGCATAGGGAAAGATGTAGGGGTCCCATCAAACAAGTGAATAAGTTGTAAATAAGTCAATAAATAAAAAGTTCTTTGAAATTTGGAAAATCCCAATAAAGTGATTTAGATGTGTATGGTATAATAGATTAAATCCTTAAAAATATATTTTTTCAATCAAAATGCCATCTATGGATCTAAGTCTATATAATTTTTATGAAAATCACATTCTGAACTGGCTAGTTGACCTTGCTTAGGGTTGAGTTGTATGTTCCTAATTAGATCTTTGTCAATGTTTTGTATTCTTATCACCATAATCATTTATCAAATTCATATGACTCATTTCCTTCCAGGAACTTGGTGATGAGTCCTTGCATATTACTAGTTGTGTGGAGTTAGGAATGGAGTGAGTTCATCTTTTATAATATCACATTCATCACATTTTTCTAATGAAACAGAAGCGCTGAATATTGCTTGAAAACCAAAATATCTAATTGAAATTTTTTCTCATGTGCATCATGTAAAAAAAAAAAAAATCATTTTATTTACACATTTGCATCATCATCATCCATAACATGCATCCATAAAAGCATATAAAAAGCATTGAAAATTCCAACTATTTAAGAGTATATAGATGAGACAAATCATGAATGAGTCAACTCTTACATAGAATAGCTAAACCAAAAAGAAATGTATATATGTATATATCAACAAAGTTAATTTTTCATGTACATTTCCATCATACTCTTGTGAATGTGGTTAAAACATTCATCTATGAGGTGAAAATTCAAAAAAATCGATATATGCTTCCAAAATGGTATCTAAGCAATAAAGGCATATAACCTATCCCTCTCTACGAGATCCTTATGAGGGTGAAGGATGAGAAATAATACTACAAATCCTATACAAAGAGTGAAATAATCTATTTACTGATTGGTGGGATTGTCCATGAGACTACCCATGAGATAGATCAGGTGATATGCCAGTAGTATTGGCTCCACTATGATAATGGTCTCACCACTATCTCCTCTTGGCCAACTCATATGTTGTAAGCTCACCACTCATATGGGTCAGGGACTCTATAACATGCCATGCTAGTGTGACCACATCAGTGTGATGTCCAACCATTATTGGGTGCCCAACGTCTGTTAATAGTTGCTCTTGCATCTTCCCTATAGGAAGTGCAAAAGTATCTTGGAGAATCCGATGAATAAAATCTCGCAATCCATCTGTAGTAGCTGTAAAGTTAAAATAAAAACATTGGTGAGTTATAAAAATAGATATATAAATGTACATTAGATAGTTCTCTAACAAGTCCAGTTTATAAAAAAGGTGAGAGAAGAGTATTTTACTTACTTGGATCTTCAAAATCTAGGATGGATCAACGAGTCTTGGTGGTGGTGAAAGAGCTATGATAGGAACCTCCTCTACTCTAATCCCCTCTACTACATTCTTTCATGTGCCCTTATGTTGTCTATAGACTGAATAGTCATACCCTCCTCTTACAGTGGTCAAAATATCCTTTGAGTAAAATGTATCCGCTCATCCTTTATCTCGAGACCTAGCTGCCTTGGAAGCCTCTCCAGTGGCCACCCACTCTATGTCAATATCCTCCTCTCTCTCTTCCTCTATCTCCACCTATATCTCTGAATTTTCTCCACCTTTGGTTCTATCTTGGCCTCCTCCTCTCTATTGTGTGCAGGGCCTGCTTCAATCTACAGGATCAGCCTCGATCTAACTAGGTCTCCTGCAACATGTAGCATACGATAAGAAATCTAAGAGTGATGATATTCTACTCAAGCTTGCTCCTCGAGTCTAGCTCTCACCTCTCGTATCCCTCTATAAAATGTGGGCACTACTGGGAGGGAATCGATGTAAGGTAACCCAAACTACTTTGTGGTAACTTGTGAACTAGATGGACCTCTAATTTGCTAGTTTGATCCACTAGCTATGTAGTGGAATTGCATGTATTCATAATAATAACATCTGCACCCCATATCATAGCCATGTCTTGGTACGACTATGTGATCATGTCATCCATGGTAAGTGTAGCAATTGATCTATGTGATCCCTTGAGTGGAGCCATGTCGAACTGACCTTGCTGCTCTAATAACCTTAGGTATGTTATCCCAATTCCCCTCTGATAGGGGATCATTCGCTCCTACACCTTGCTTATAACCAATGTGATATGACTAAGGGCCTTGTCCTTCGGTCAAAAAAATTTGTATAAATCTTGGTAAGTGGCACCAAGGATATTAATTCCCTACGCATATATGTGGCCATGTTGTTTAATGACCTGTATAATAAGTTCCCAATAGTAGAGTATCTTGTCTCCACCCTTGTCCCCAACCAAGTGCAAAGCCAAAATTAAAATAATGGCCTTACACAAGGAAATGATAAAAAAGAGGAAAATGACAGTAATATAATCCCATATTTGGCACCAATGTTGGATTACTACGCATCTCCCATATTTGCATCCCATTGGTAGGAATAAATAATTAAACTTGCGCTAGTCAAAACAAATTTCTTGCGAGTGACAGGAACTCCCGAATCTGGTAGACATCCTCTAAAGTGATTGTCCACTCTCCCCTAACTCTAGAAAGCTGAAAAGTGTTCCGGTATGTATCCCAGTAACTCAATAAATCACACAAAAATTGGCTATTTGGTGTAACGAACTATGTCTACGATATCCTCATATCCCGACACAGGTATAATAAGTAACTCTCATCCTAAGTCAGTGCATCCAAGATTAGAGGAAACCAATCACAATCACGAGATTTGATCCATATAACATACATCCCCTACATTCATAAAAATAAAAAAGAGAAAGTTAGAATCATATCAATGCATAATAAGTTCACAAAAACATTAAAAAAATAATAACTTGTTTACAACACTTAGTTTTTTTTTGCAAACTGCTCGACAATTACATAGACACCGCTCTATGTAGAATGGTGGTTGCATAGCCACCACGAAAATTTCACAATTTCCATGAACTTGTTTGTGGTTGTGTAACTAAATTTGTGTTTGTGCAACCACCACTCTATCCATATTGGTAGTTGCACAATCACTTTGGTGGTTACTCATCATGAAAAGCGGGCATCTGTGGGGCCCCAAAAACTCAAAAAAAGAAAAAAATTGACCGTTTTGAATATTTTTTTGTAAATCTTAAGTGGCTCCCCCTTACGATAATTTTAACTGTAAAATTATCAAAAATAACCACCCATGTTAAATTATTCACATTTTCTATATTTTAGGGTAGAAATAAACAAATGCATATAACTCACATGTTCATAATCCAGAGCTCAAATTTTACTAGGTGGGTAAGTGCAAATGATTTCTATAAATATTAATTTTGATATATATATGTGTATATATATGTGTGTGTGTGTGTATATATATATATATACTACACACACACACACACACACACACACACACACACACACACACGAGATATATATGTTTTACCATTTTTTTGAGAGTGTGTGCTTTGTAGGGGCGGAGTGATGGCACATGTATATCTCTATCCCCACGAATATGGTAAGTAATATTTTCATTTTATTTTGAGTATTTTTAGATCATACATTATATCTACACTTGATTCCTATTTTCTTATTGTAGGTAATGGGAATCTTGGTTTTACATACTATCAACACACATGTGTGTCGGGTATAATCTCTAACCTTCCTACTATGGAGTTCCATACTCGGACCTCACGTTTTATGCCTCTTCATGGCTAAAATGATTCTCTAAGGGGGAAATATATATGCACCCAAATTTTCATGGTGCTACATTATTGGAACACTTCAAATCCCTAATGATGATAAATATCGGTTCCAATGATAACCAAGTCCAATTTCTCACTTACAACATGTTCTTGTAGCTTATTGTACTTTTCTTATCTAGTTTCTAGATTTTCCCTCTTTCCTTAGTTGTTTTACAACATTTTCCCTAACCTTTTGGCCTTAAGTTACGCAACTTCCATGACAGTTATGAAACCACCGCTCTGCATGCAGATGATGGTTCTGTGCACTTTTATCCAGGACTTAAATAGCTTATTTTGTATGCGTGTTTCCTTCTTCCAACTAAATTTTCTCACACATTTCTTAATTAAATCAACATTGTTTGAGCTTGATAGATTCGTATGAAATTATCTTCCTGTACTTACTATTTTTAGTAGGTTGAGTGCCTCTCCCATGAGTGATGTGGCACTTCTTGAGTACAAAATGGAATGGACCACTTTTCTGCCAACTTTCTATAAAAGCGAGCTTTTTCCCAAAAGAAGGAAGTCGGAAGTAAATTTTTTGGAATTTCACCATTATGTTGTCGAATATTGCCAAGAAGTACACAAGCAAAAAAAATCATTTGCCTTGTTATTCTATTGCTTTCATTACTACCAAATTGCCTACAAACCGGCTAGCTCTAGTACTCCTTCATTTCTTTTGCACACTACCAACACAACTCCTGGACACATTTGGACATATCATTGGAAAATAAGCTTGGGGATCGGAAAGTATAACCAATGTTGGAAATTTCTCTACGCACTACATTTCGAGGTTGGAGGTGTTATTATATTCCTAGAGATTTATTTATTTATATAGATTTCAATTAATAGTATTTTAGAATACATTTGTTTTAAGGGAGTAGAATTTATTATATTTTTCATTTTCTTGTAAGAATCTTCCATTAAGCATTTATTCTCATCTCATCAATGTGGATATGTCTGGGAAGAATTCAGAGGAAGTTCTTATGCACAAAGTTTTGTTATTTTTTCACTATCAAATTGTTTGTAGAGTTTATTACATTTAGTATTCAAATCCTATTATCACATGAGATTTTTCTTTTGAAAAATTCCTCCCTATCTATCCCTATGTATTTACATGGGAAGTGAGTTTGAAGAATCTTCTGCATATGTGCATTAATTTTAGTTTCTTCATATTTAAAAATCTTTTGTAGATCATATTTTTTACCGGGGAAGCTTTAGGGGAAGAAATTTCTTCTGAGAAGCTTTTCAATATTTTTGTGATTCTGAGGTGAGGAAGTTATATCCACAATTAAAATTAGTAAAATATTATGTTTTAATTAGATTAGATTAAATTCATTATGAAATTGGGAAATAGCCACATCTAGCTATTTCACTTGTTTATTTTATTTTATTTTAGAGTAGAAGCAATTTCCATTTAGTTAGAAGCAACTATATTGTCTATGAATTTATTCAATTAATTCCAGAAAACAAAGAAAATCCCCAAAAACATTACATTAAATTAGTTTATTTCTATTATTTTTGTTATTTCCTTTCTTTTTAAAATAATTGAAAATACAAAAAAAAGTAGATTAGATTTTATTCATCATTTCAATTAAGTAGTTTCCTCTTGTTATATTCATTAGTTGCGTAGATTTAATTATATCTAAGGAAAGTAATCGATTTGGTTTACTTTAAACCTGTTTGCATTCCTTTGTTAATTTAGGCACATAAAATTAATTAGACAAGAACTAACACAACTCCCTACATTTCCTTAGTTGGCCTAGGTTATCCAAGAATCATGTTAGAAATATCATAGTGCTCTCATTATTATATATTGTAATATTATTAATATGAGTTATATTATAACTCATTATTAATAATATAGGTTTGTTATATTGTTTCAACAATATATTTTTGTTATACCCGTAATGATATTAACGGGTTGTTTTGTTGTGTGACTTCTTGGTTTGTAGGAAGTCAGTTTTCTATTTCCATGGCTATTTATTAGCCTCAGTATTATTTGTAATCTATGCTGAATATAATATCAATTAATTGTTCCTGTGTCACAAGCCTGCTGTACCAATATTTGGTATCAGAGCAGGTACTCCATTACTGCGCTGAGTTTTGAATATGTTGCCCCCAACGATGGAGAAATTAGTGTAACAAAGCTGTGCGTATTTATGCGTACAAGTTTCTGTCAGATTTCTGATGATTTTCAGTGAGATATCATATAGTAAATATTCTATTCATGTTTGGATAACGTTTTGATCAAACGTGCCTTCAACACTAGCAAAGGCATATCAAGGAGTTTCATTTCATCCAAGTCAAAGTGAATCATGACTTGTGAACATCTGAATGAGAGTCTTATAAGTCTGCATGCATAATTTTTCCTGAGTATTATTTATTTGCAAACCTGGAGATGGACGCGTGTTGTAGATAAGGAGAGGGCGTTCAGCTGTTTGCATTAAATTTGAGCCGTATTGCAAGTTTATTTGCTGAGTTTGGTGTCCACGCATTCAATGTCTTTTCTATATTAAATCAGTATGCGTGTGCAGATCAGTGTGTTAAGCGGTTGAGAAAACGAGCCAAAAATCCTTGGCTCTATCAAATATTCCTGATCGACAGTTTATTTGAGCGCAGAAGTACGGATCTCTCTCCCAACTGGCATTTTTTTTTGGGATCTCTCGTCTTTATCACTGTTTCCCTCCTGAATTCAGGCCTCCATTGTATCTTCACTTGGCGGTGGTGAGTCGGAAACCTCTGACTGCATTATTGGAATGAACGTATCTAATCAGAATGGGCGCAGCAGAAGCATACATCGTGGTGGTCGTGTAGTGGGAAATTGGCGGAATTGTATTAATTCGGTGGAAAGGTACAGATTTATTTGACATTCGTGCCGAAATGTTATGAAATCTTTTTTTTATCTGTTTGCATGGATGAAGATTACAAATTAATTTGGTAAGTATGTAGTCGGTTATCTCCCAAGTTTGATATATTTTCTTTATTAAAGTCAAGTATCTCTACCAGTATAAAGAGTTTGTTATTGTTCGGTTCAAGTTTCTCGATTTTGTGGAGTTTCAAAATGGAAAAGATAAATGTAATTGAAAGATTTGATGGTAAAGACTTCCACACGTGGCAAGTACGAACCCAATTACAATCAAGATTGATAAAGACTTATGGGACATTGTCAAGGAAAATTTAAAAAACCGAATGATGCAGATGAAGCAGTGAAATGGGAAAGTAAGGATCGAAAGCAATAGAAATTATCAGCCTTGGTCTTTCCGATGCATATTTGCATCATATTGATCTAACCAAGTCATCTAATAACATTTGGGTGACATTGAACAAGTTATTTGGATCTCAAGCAGGTAGTGCAGCAATGGCGCTGAAGCAAAAACTTTTTGGGCTAAAGATGGGAGAAAATGACAATATGGTTCAACATATCAGTAAGTTTTGATCCATTTTAAATCAATTAGCAGGAATAAAAGTAGAGGTAGATGGAGAAGATGCTAAAGCAATCTTACTAAATAGTTTGCCAAAAGAATATTCGAGTATTGTTTTTACTCTTAGTAAGATCAATCCCAGTTTGGAAAATTTAATTTCCTCTTTGCTTGATGAGGAAGAAAAAACCAAAAGGTCTGTACCAGAAGAAGAAAGTGTCATGGTTGCAAACAATAAATCATCATTCTATAAAGGTAAAAAAGGTTTGTATCGTCAAAGACACATCTTTTGTGTCATTACTGTAAACAACCAGGACATGGTTTTGTGAATTGTAAGAAAAGAGCTCAAGATCTCTTAGATGATAAGTTGGAACAAAAGGCTTTAGCTGCTGAAGAAGATTGGGATGATTATTCTAATCCTGCAAGTGACAATGAACCTATCAATTATTCAAGTGATGA
This sequence comes from Taxus wallichiana var. yunnanensis, assembly GCA_018340775.1. Classification (NCBI taxonomy): domain Eukaryota; kingdom Viridiplantae; phylum Streptophyta; class Pinopsida; order Cupressales; family Taxaceae; genus Taxus; species Taxus wallichiana. The sequence continues at coordinate 160,331,176 of CM031237.1, forward strand.
AGATTATCTGTTTTGATATCCTCTTATTGGAGGATGGAGGCAATGGAGGTAGGAGGACAATCAGCGTCCTCAAGTTCGTCACTACCTCAGAGGCCACAAACTGCTTTAGTGACATCTTTGTGTCTTGTGTGATGAATAAGAATAGATGAGCATCCCTGTTCCTGTGTGCAGTGTAGTGCTTGTGTGTCCCCGAGATGATAATGATTTGTACCATTGATACTATTACAGGAAGTGTTCTTGATTAGACTGATTTGATGGTTGATGTGAATTGGTTGAACGGTCCCAGTTCATGTATTCATCTAATAGGTTGAACGGTCCCTGGATGATGTAGTTCCCACAGTCAGATTCGATATCGAGACCATGTGCAGGCTACGGAGCGGCATGCTGCTTGGTTGAAGATGGTGTTTTCCCCATGTTCGCACTAAGGGGGGGAATGTTAGAAATATCATAGTGCTCTCATTATTATATATTGTAATATTATTAATATGAGTTATATTATAACTCATTATTAATAATATAGGTTTGTTATATTGTTTCAACAATATATTTTTGTTATACCCGTAATGATATTAACGGGTTGTTTTGTTGTGTGACTTCCTGGTTTGTAGGAAGTCAGTTTTCTATTTCCATGGCTATTTATTAGCCTCATTATTATTGTAATCTATGCTGAATATAATATTAATTAATTATTCCTATGTCACAAGCTTTCTTCAGAATAATAGAATCGACCTTGCCTCTTGTGGATTATTTGTGTGTTTTTTTATTTCCTTAGGTTGATTGTTCACATGTCCACATGACCATCTAAGGCCCTAGGTAACCCAAACAATGAGTGTGTGATCCAAAAGTGCCACAATTGAATACATTTACACAATTGATAGATATTGATTAGGGATTCAAGAAACTTATATTCCAAGCCACACTAGTTCCACCAAGTATTATCTCACATATGATAGAATTGAACAACGAAGTGGATAACGCTAATGAGTTTTGGCATAATCATCCTAGTCGAGACTAGATTCCATAATCCATAGATATGTCCTTCTCACACATCTCCTCTCACACCTCTATGACATTGCCTGGATATTTGTATGCGGTAGATGTAGGATGGTTCCCATGTATCCCATAACCCATTTGAGGTATATTTGGCAATTCTGAAATTGATCAAAACCTTCATGTAACCATTATCCTTGATCATTCCATTTCACTTGAACAAGTTAGACATGTGTTCATTTCCTTAAACAAGAAAATTACCATAGTTCTCATGGAAGAATTTTTTTCCTTGATCTACCTTTTATCCATTTTCACCTATTTTTGTATGTTCTACCTATCCACCCTATTTATCCATTCCATATAAATATTTCCATCTAATATCGGTTGTCTTGACATGATCTTGGGAGGTCGAGTGCGTCCTAGAGTCACGTGTTGATTCTTAGATGTATAATAACCTCTGAAAAGAGGTATGATTATAATTAATAGATGTTCCTTGTGTAAGTAAAATGAAGAGTTAGTTTATCATCTATTTATGGAATGTAAATACACCTTCCAAGTTATATTTGACTTCTTGAATACATTTAATATCTAACTTCCTCTATTGTGAAGCGTTAATAACATGATTGACCAATGGTTTTCTCCTTCAAATAATCCATGATCAAATTGAATTATAAGTGTTCCTTACCACATATTATGTGGGTATTTGGAGTGAAAGAAACATTTTTAAAAAAATTCTGCTACCTTCCCAAGGTGGTTACTAAAATCGAGATGAGGAATAAAGGATAACATTTGTATCCATAAGCAAAAATGGGTGGAGTCTTATTATAAGGAGGATCAAATGATTATTAAAATATTAAATATTGGTCATGTTAAAGAAAATTCTAACCTTAATTTGAAGAAGGATGGAAGAAGTTCGAAATGGAATCCTCCACTAGTCGATTGGTATAAACTAAAATTTGATGGCTCCTCAAAATTAAGGGAAATAAAGTCTACTAGAGGTGGATTGATAAGATATTACATTAGTAATTTCTTCAAGGCCTATGCAGGGCCTATATGGAATCAAACTCACAACTATACAAAGGATAATCAAACACCGCAATCAATAACAAGACAAGTCATCAACATATCATCAACAAGAAGAGCTCCCAACAAGTAACAATCATCTACATATAAGACAAGTATCTCAATATCCTCACCAACATGTTGGAGATAAACCTTATGATTTGAGTGGAAATGAACAAAACTAGTAGATAGAAGAAAATAATCCATATTATCATACCAAGCCCGAGGGGCTTGTTTGAGACCATAGAGAGACCTTCGGAGCCTACAAATAAGAGAAGAATCCTAAAAATATAGTAGGTTGCTCCATGTATATTTCCTATTATAAATATCCATATAAGAAGGTACTCCTCATGTCCATTTGGTATACAGGCCATCTTTGTGATGCAATAATAATAAGTACAAGGTATACAAAATCCATCTTGGTAATGAGTACATTATTCTCAGAGTAATCAATGCCTCCAACTTGTGAAAAACCCTTTGTAAGAAGACAAACCTTATACTTGTCAATGGACCCATCAACTATGTATTTGGTTTTGTATACCAACTTACACCTAACCATATTTCTTCCTTTAGGAAGACATACCAAATCCCAAGTTTGATTCTCCATCAAAGAAGAATACTCGGTTGCCATCGCATAATCCCGAATCTGTACCATGAGTGATAAACTCTTTCAAATATCTATAATTGAGATGTCCAAATCTTTCATGCGAAATATTACTCTCTGAATCTTCATGAGAAACCAATCCAATCCCTATAGAGGAAGTGCCATCAAAACCCTCAAAGAGATATAGTATAGAACTATGATCTACAAGACCTTAAGAAACAAGTGAATGAGGCTCCAACAAAATTCATACTTATGCCCCATTTGTAGTAAAAATCATTGTTTTTACTTGACGAGAATGAAAAATTTGATATACAAAAATAATATTTGTGGTAATGTTAGGAACATAAAATGCATCTTGGATACTGCCACCATCAAGGTGTATATAACCTTTTCCCTCAATAAATAAACAAAGAATATCCAACCTCAATTTTGGAAGTAGAACTCAAACCTAAATAAAAAAAGACTCCTTGGAAGAATTCACATGATGATAAGCACTAGAATCTATAACCCAACCTGTCTACAAGTGGTGATGAGATATCCCAACAACATTAAGTACTTTTCCATGCTGATTAGGAGGTGGAGTGGAGATAAAATTTTATGTTTCTTGTTGCATTCTCTAAGGATTGAATTCGCTTATAATACCTATGTTCTTCATGACCACTACCCCCATAGAAAGAGCATTAAAGGCTAGGCTTATTCTTAGATTTAGAAGAAACCTTGGGGTTAGAGTTGTTTTCTTTGGGTTTAGGAGCATTTCGAGAGGGAGAAGGGGTGGATTTGGTTTTAATTTTTGGTTTTCCCTTACCCTTAGGATTATATGCAACTAATTATTTTTGAGAGGTGGAATACTCAAGGTTAGACAATTTGGATTCTTCCTTAGTAAGTCTTTCAAAAATGTTTCTAAGTCGAGAATTTTAAATGCTTCAACTAAGGCATCCATGCTAGAGAAAAAGGTAGAAGAAAATATTTGAAATGGTCTTCTCAAATTGGATAAAATCAATTAAACACACTCTTCATCTTTTTTTATTTGTTCCAGGTCCTTCAAATGTGTTAAAAATGCTTGAACTTGGTCGGATAGTATATAATTATTTGAAAATATTCAAGATTAAGAGAGGTGATCTCAATTTCAAGTTGCATGGCTCTCATATGATCCACCTTACTAAATAAATCCTCCAGTTTCTCCCATATTTTGAAAGGAGAGTCAAATTTTTCCAAATAAAACAAAAGACTATCACTTACATAAGTTCCTATCAAATCCATACACTCATCAAATTTTCACTGGTATTGAAATTTCTCATATTCTCTAGTGAACACTAGTTGTTCTAAAGAAGTTAAAGCCCATAATCATTTATGCTTAATTATTGTTTCCATTATTGGTTTCATGTGCGGTAATTATGTGTTGTTATTGGCTCAACATGATCTAATGTAGAAGTATATGAAATTCTCAAAAATCACCAAAAGAAATGCAAGACCCAAGCAATGCAAGAAGACCCCCAAACAATGCAACAAGATCCCTCCCAAACTTTGGAAAGAGTATGAAAAAATTTATAGGCGATTCTCAAAATAAATATTTCCAATGGAAAGAGTATGAAAAAATCAATTTTTGTAAAAAATGACACACAAATTTGAGTTGCCAATCAAAAGATACCAGATTTACAAGTTTATGCTTTGCTATTTATTTTATTTTCCACTAAAAAAATAAAATTCTCTTATCTTAAAAACATAAATAAAATGAAAGGGGGCTAGAGTTAAGGAACTACTAGTAGGAATCACAAGTTTTAAGCCCTCATACGACCATACCATATGATCAAGGGATAAGGAATCACACCAACCGAGAAAGCTACAACACGAAGATAAAAACCCAATTCGGATCTCAAAACCCAAAATTGATTTTATAGGTTTCACTTTGATTGGTGTGGTTTCCAAGATGAACCAACTTGATCTCTGCGCAACAACAAAATAACCCGTAAATCAACTGCCTAAATAAATGGTCAAGTTTACGATTGATATTTGGGTTTTCCACCTTTTGAATCCAATGGAATGCTACTGTTTTACATAAAAACACATACAACAACAAAATACAACAAATCCCAAATATAGGAATATACAAAAAAATGTTTACTGAGAACAAAACTTATAGATGGATGTCAAAAACAAAATGAAACTTATGCATGATAACTAGATCATACCAAGCCGAGAAATCAAATGCTAATAAAAATAAATAAGATGAAAAAAATCCACCAAAATAACTTTACATAAAACTTTTGCAAACAAATGAGAAACAATATCATATATTATTATGGAACTCAATGAAATACAATGAGAATGGGCCTTTCTTATATATGCAAGGAATAACAATCTAAGAACTAGTCAAGGTTGTAGATCAAGCCATAAATCAAGGAAAGAACTAGTCATCAAAGAACTAGTCAAGACCATAGATTTAGGAAAGAACTAGACATCAAGGATCTAGTCAATACCATAGATCAAGGAAATAACTATACCTAACAACTAGATAATATCCCCCTAATATCTAAATAAATAAAAAGAAATATCCACACACATAAGTGGGTGAGGATAAATATAATAAAGGTAAATAAAGTACCTAGGTGAACATGAGCTAAGGTAAATACCTAATCTAAAAAAAATATTAAAGATTAGTCCTGTTAAAGAAAATTCCAACCTCAATTCGAAGAAGGATGGAAGAACCTTGAAATGGAATCCTCCACCAGTCGATTGGTATAAACTAAATTTTGATGGATCCTCAAAATTAAGGGAAATAAAGTCTACTAGGGGTGGATTGATAAGATATTACATGGGTAATTTATTCAAGGCCTATGCATGGCCTATAGGGAATCAAACTAATAACTATGCAAAGGCTATGGTGGTTCTTTGAGACTTAAAGATTGCTCGGAACTCATAGATAAAAAAATCATTATCGAAGGTGATTCATTAATTATAGTTAAGGATCTAGAAGGAAAAATCAAAAAGGTCTGGAGTATCAAGAATATTATATTGGAGGCTCGAAGCATGATTGATAATTTTGATGATGTGGTCATAAGCCATGTGTTTAGGGAAATAAATTCATGTGCCGAAATCCTAGTGAATCATGGGGATGACATGGAGGTTTGGTTGGAGTGGGATGGACTAGTACCATTGATCCACGCATATAATTTCATTAATAATGAAAAGAAAAGGTAAGGTAGTTTACATTAATCATAAGGGATTAGGTGATGATTCCCATGGTAGGGTGTGGGATTATGATGACACCATTTCGACGGTAAGGTGGTTTACTCTCAATATAGGTTGGAAAGTGAAAGTGAAGAAGTTTTTAAATAAAGAAAATTTATAAAGAAACTTAATCATTGGAGGAGATCGATTTAGCATAGAGAACACCTCTTTTCAATCTATCAAATAAGATGCCAAGGTTTATCACTTCCTCAAGAAGAGTGGATTCACCGAATACATCAAGAGGCTTAAAGGTAATGACCCTTCTCTTGCTTTAGATTTTTTTCAAGATTGGGACAAAGGTAGAGTCTCGATTAGGGGGTTGGAAATGCATGTAATGGAATAATTTATAGTAGAGATCATTGGTATGACTATGGATGGTTTAAAAATTTTCAAAGATAGGAACCATAGGAATCATGAAATATCTACCTTTTTTGGACCAAATGAAAGAGTGCATTTTTTTGTTGATAGAATTGCAAGAATCTATCTTTGATGTAGGAAAATATTGTATAAATATTCAAATTTTGGCTTGAATAGGATTAATATGGTGTCTTAGGATGTTTATAAGGTATTTTAGTCTATTTGGACCCATGAATTTGTAATAAGAGCTCATATGGAGTTTTCCCTCCAAAATGGCTCATTTGAATATTTAAATGGTATTTGAGTCATGTTAGTAGGTTAATAGGTTTAGTTAGTTTAAAGGGAATAAATGATGTATGAGAGACATAAAATGTGTGTACACCTAATCCATGTCTTAACTAGACCCTATACCTTACTTGGTTAGGCTAAGCATGGTTAGGTTAGTTGGTTTCTCAATCTAACTACCTACTCTTCTCATAAAAGAAAATGTATTCAAATGAAAAAGGGGAATGAGAGGTTGTTAAAAAGTTGGTGGAGGAAGTAGAGAGGGAGAAGAACTTTGTAATTGAGCCAAATGGCTCTTGAAGCTATGCAAATTTCATGATTGTATCTAATAAAAGCTTCATTTTTTTGTAAAATTGTGTTTGAATGCATATTTGAGTACTTGTGTGTGTGGATCACATTCTTGTTTGTGAATATTTGAATTATTTATGATGTATAAGATTTTGAAAGGTTGTATACAGGTAAAATGAAGGTACAACCATTATGAGGGCTTGTATTGAAGTAAGAAGAAGAGATGTTGAAGAAAGGACAGTCATAAACAAGTGTATGTCTTTAAAACCCTTAAAATAATGATTCGGTACAATCATGATAAATTTTTATTTCCACCTCAAAATGATCTAAAATTTGGAGAGTAGAAGGATGATGACCTTGTGAAAATGGATTTTTAACCATTTTTGTCTTTTATATTTATCTCTGGAGTTGTGATGAAAACCTATACCATACCTTGTTATGAGAACAAAAAATCAGGATTAGACCTGGTAAAATGAGTATAACTAATGTTTTTTGAGGATATAGGTTCTAAAATTTGGAGGGTAGAATAATGAAAACATTTTTCAAGTGGGTTTTTAAGTATATTTGGATTTGAAAAATTTACAATAAGTTATTCATGACATAATTTTCTGATATAAATAAGAAATTTGGGCCAATCTTGTTGGTTTTCGTGCATTTTGACAAGTTAAACATTCTAAATTTGTGTTTTTGATAACATTTTGTGTTGTATAAGGAGAATTTCAAGGTTCTCTACATAATTTTGGTATCGGTGTGTGAAGATCAAGAGATTTTAAAGAAGTTGTTGGTAAGAAAAGAAGTCTTTTGATATATGCATTTGTATATAGATGTTTTGGTGAATGTAACTGAGCTGTTGGAAATGATTTTAAATTATTGATATGATAAATTTAATTCTTGTGAGAGTTGGTGTATTAAGATACATGTTTCTCCTTTGAAAAATAAAGAAAAAAGTAAAGAAAAGAAGAAGTCAAAAGACTAGGTAAGAGAGAAACCTAGGTGAGGCTTGGGCAAGGTGAAACAAACTTATCTAGTGAAGATGGATGAAGATAGAGTGGAGTTAGTGAAATAATTTCTTAAGTATATGAGAAATGAGAGGAAGGAAAAAGAGATGAGAGAGAGAAAGAGGAAAGAAGAGAGAAAGAGAGAGCAAGAAGAAAAGAGAAGAGTGTGGATGGAGGAAGAGATAAGAAAATTGAGAGAAGATGTGGAGCAACTGGAAGTATTGATGATGAAGCAAAGACAAGGCATATAAATAGTGATGAATAAGGTAGTGAAGTGGCCCATAAAGTCACTCATGGAGAAAAGAAAGAAAATGCAACTGAGGAAGAGGATAAGAAAGGAAGAAAGAAAGCTAAGGATGATGGAAAAGAACAAAAACAAGAAAAAATAAAAATAAATCAGAAAAATGATGAAGGAAGAATACATTTGTGAAGATAAACTTGATGAAGAATGTGTGAAATCTGAATTTCAGTTTGTGTATGTGAGCAAAGAGAACTTATAGGCTAAAATCTTACTTAATTTTCGATAAGATTTTCATGATAATTCCACTCATCTTCCACATGTCATATATGCTTTCATTTCTACTAATAATACTCATGATGCACCAAGCTCTATAGTTTCTCCTTATTTGGCTCCAATGGCCTCCACTCCACCTAGCTATGTTTTGGTACCCATTCCTACCAATACCATTCCCACACTTCACTTGAAAAAACCTAATATGTATGTAGACTCTACTTAAAATAATCATTATTTAAAATATTTATATCAGGATTTGCAAGCCTAAATTTTCCATATCTAGTTCGTTACTTCTCATGCATCACCATTTGTAGACTCTACTTTGTTTTTGAATACTCATTTTGCACCTAATATCTCTGCGTATCCCTTAAAAACATAATTTCATCACTACCAAATTAACCATATTTAAAATTGATAGTTACTCATAAGAGCATTATGATATTTTCGTGTAGCATTTCTAGACTATGTGGCTGATCATACTATACTAGATAAGATTGTTCCTCATAGTGTACAAGATTATGCAATGTGTTGGTTTTATGACCTACCTATCCATTCGGTATCCTCTTTCAAGAATCTGGATGATTTTTTCTCACTCACTTCTCTATTAGCATCGTCTCTAAGGTTTCTTATGCTCAACTTGCGTAACTCAAATACAGATCTAATAAACATTTAGCAAATTATTTCTTTCATTATAAAAACAACTTAGCTAAGATGTCGAATGTTCCTGTGGATGCTGAGCTTCAGGACTTATTAATTAAGATTATTTTTCCACCTCTCCAGGAGAGTGTTCTCTTTGAGAAATTTCTTTCATTTTATCAACTCTTTCATTCTCCTAAACTATCCAAAACAAAACTATGAGCTAGAGGAAAGATTAAATATAAGGTGAAAAACTCATTGTCTATGTATTTTCAAAGTAAGTAAACATTGAAACCATACACAACTAAACCAAAAACATAAAATTTACTTTCAATGCAGTCTCTACTATTAAGGAGCTTCAATTGAAACTGCATCAATGTATTTTCACTAAGTTTAGTGTACCTTAGTGTATTTTGATACTGCAACATGTCGATAGTAACCTTATTAAAATGCCTTCTCCACTACAAATAGATCCATCTCGACCAAAAGGGCATAATTTTGATGAAAACTACCATTGTGACTATCGTGAGTGCTTAGGACACTCCATCGATCGCTGCTTCCAACTTCACTTTCTCATTCAGGGTGGGATTGATAGTGGTGCAATTGACCTTCAAGAATCTATAGTTTATTCACCTGTCAATGAAAACATAAGCTGAAAATACTTAAACATCCTCTACCTAAGCATGACACAAAAGCGGTTGAATCTTAAGCTACATATGTATACAATGCAATCCTCCCCTTGCATCAGAGGCTCTTAAATTTTTAATTGCACATACTTACACTTCTCCGCCTATCATTTATTTATCCGAACATAAATATCATTTTGATTTTACGTTTAATCACTTACATATCAATTCATCTATTAACTCAGTCTCTATCAATAATACAAATGTTGACCCTTCTTGTCTCATTAGCACATTCTCTATTCTAATTTTTATCACTATTGGCTATCCATTATCACAAAATTCATATCTGATGAACAATTCATATGGTCTTGTCAAACTAAATGTTACGATTGGTTCTCGTACTATGTTTATACCATTCATTTTCAGACAAGTGGTCGACAGGTGTGACAATATTTTAGAACTCAATTAGAATCATCAGTCTAAGTTTATCATCTCTACTAATAATTTACATCTCTAATTAATTCATAATGATCATATCATCTTTATCAATGATGTGCCTCCTTCTCTCCATGGTAATCATCTCCTCCAGAATCAGTTTATACATCTCGTATTTAATCAAGCACATCACAACCTATGTTACTAAAAGTGCAATCCACTCCTAGTTCACCTACTCACACATTATCTAAACAGCCTCATCGCTCTTCTATTACTAAATGTATGTATAGTCTGATTCTTAAGATAATTACAACATCTCGGTGTAAATATCCACCCGAATTTATTCCATGAGGGTGTTCATCACCTTCGTGCACAACTTCATGTAGGCCTCCATCACCTACACATTTTTTTATACAACAATGTTCATCGTATGTTCATCCATCAAATGTGCATATAATCCACTCACATGTGTAATGGCTATTTACTATACCACAACTACTAGAACATGGTCATCAGATTTTGTCACAACAAGCATCGGATGGAAGACCTTCATCCTTCACTTTAATTGGATAGTTTATTCAATCACATGTAGTTGGGGGCCATAGAACTTAGACATCCCCCCCACCCTAGCATCAATACAAATTTTATACTCACATAAGACTACATCAACCTCCTAGAATAAGCATATTCATCTATAATTTAGCGTCGACCATTTCCCGATGAAACATGCTTGTGTTAGAAAATATTTAACACATTTTGGGGGTTATACATTAACCTTCCACCTCTCATATGTGACTGTTACCATTCCATTTCCTTATTGGATGAGTCAAACCATTTCTGGATCTTGTATATATTCTAGAGCTTCCTTCTATTTTGATCAATGAATACAAAGTCTTCCTCTTTGAATAACATTGGTATCAGAGCTTCCTATCTCAATTTGTGTGTGGGAAGCTTGGAGCTATTTTTTTTTCTTATTTTAGTGTTTTGAAGACTACAATGACCAGAACTACATGTAGACTAAAGAAAAATTCTCTAAGATCTATTTTGTATTTGCAATCCTGTGTGGAATTTAGAGAAGTGACCAACATTATTATTGAAGTTTGGAGAACCTAAAATGACCTGTATTTTTGGCATTTTGTTTTTCTCCTCTGTGTGGAGTTGTTTGGAGAAAATACAAAATACTTCTTTTGACTAGAAAAATGTTATCTTCTTGATGTACAAGAATTCATTTGGTGTAATTATTTATTTTTATTTTTTTCTGACTTGTGTGGTGTTATCTTCTTGTTGTGCAAACATGGAGGTGTTTTATGTGGCCTGCGTGAACTAGAGAAGTTGCTGCGACCTACAGTGTCCAACATTGAAATTGAAGTGACCAATAAATAATGAGGAGGAATGCATTGAAGAAGAAGTGATATTTGCTAGGAAACATGGCTTTGAGAGCCATCTAAAATATTGCAAAACCTTCCACGTAAAATACTACTGCAAAACTTGAAGGAAAAACATGACCGTAAGAGCACATGTCACAGATTCCTCATACAAAATGCAGCGCGATAAGTAATCTTAAAGGTAAATTTCCATTAAGAGGGTAAGAACAAAGCACCATATTGTATTTTTTCATTTCTCGATGCCCTTCATAAAAATGAAAATATTCAATTTAAGGAGCTTGTGTCAACTACTACTGGAGTGGTTCTGGTTCGACATATAGTTTCAATGCAAGAAGGTTTGTGAAGATCTAAAAAAAGGATATGAGGTAGATGATAAATATGAAATAGAATACCCACACAAGAATCCATGTCTCACTGCATGAGCGTACTGAGACCACCTTCACTCTCTTGTTCATTAGTAATACATTGTATCTTTTAAAAATAATAATAATAAAATTTAATTTTTTGACATCATGTCGGCTCCAAAAATATTGTTATCAGATGCGTAACTCGAAAGGAAAATTTTTCTGCATCAAAGAAAATGATGATAACCATTATCCTCTTTGAAGATATCTAGGAGATCATCACTAACACACTCGCTTTATCGAACGACACAAATGATCAAATGGAGTATGACAAAGCCGATGCAAAATCCTTGATGTTGATCAAATTGATCATATCTAATGAGGTAAAACACAACATTTGGAATGCAAAAACATTAATGAAGGCCTAGGATACTCTTTCCATGATCTACAAAGAAAATAATTTGACCAAAATTATACATCTCTTGTAAAATATTGATACCATGAGTATGAATGATGGCGAGAAGGTGGAAGAATTCTTGCTTCGAGTGGTAGAATTAGGACAAAATATGACCGCACTCGGAGAAGAGGTCGAGGATAAGTTTCTTCTCCCACTAAAACTACAAGCTATTTCATTCTAGATTAGGATATTCATCACCACATTGACCATCCCACAAACAAATGTGAGATTTTCCGAACTCGTGAACTTTATACAACTAGGAAAATCCATTTAGTTAGTCTGCAATAAGAGTTTTAGGATATAGAGGCAAAATAAGAGTCATAATCCTCATAAGGGACAACAAGAGAATCAGATGCAGAAGAAACCAAGGAATCCATAATAGAAGAATAAGTCTCAATATGTTAATCGATGGTATCACATCTACACCATTAATAGGTATGATACTTACAGTAAAACCGCTGGTACAATGGTCACACACAAAGAAATGCTAGAAATGAGATAACATCTAGTGAGGAGATTCAAAGAAATCCATGTGGCATCCTCATGGAAATAAGCATAAAGTATATGTTATAGCCAAGCCAGGATGATGAATCATATGAAGATGTCCCGAATAAGCACATTCCTGGCGCACACGAAGATGAATTGATTCTTGTATCAAAAACATCACAACCATCAAATAATGTTGGGTTGATTGATTTAGGATCTAGCAAGCATATGATGACCGATAGAAAGTTATTTGATTGATTGGTGATCAACCAACCGATATCAGGTCCAAATTATGTGACAACAAGGAATATGTAGAAGAGAAAATAGGAACTGTGAAAATTGTAGTCGGGATGAGATGATGTACTCTCACGAAGGTACTCTATGTCCCTGGATTGACAAAAATATCTTGTATGTCTCTCAAATTTCAAATCACAAGATAAAGGTGGAGTTCCTAGTTCAAAATATCATGAAGCCATGTTTGATATCTAAATAAAGTACAATAGTTACTAGAATTTTTTTGAAGGATCGTTTATTTACATTAGATGCAGTTTCATCCAATGCATTTATGTTTTCTTCCTCCATGGTGGAATCCACTACACTTTGACATTATCGGTATTGACATCTTTCTGTCAGATCCCTCTATTAGCTCAGGAGATGGTATGGGACTTCCTCCTCTCTCTCAATCATTACCTATTTGTCCTAGATGTCCGGTAAGAAAACAACATAGGGATATGTTTGAGTTAATTCCATTCCATGCTAAGAACCATCTCGAGCTCATGCATACTAATATGCAAACCCTTTCCTACCTCATTTAAAGGCTTTAAGTAATTCTATTTGTTCATTGATGATTACTCTTGACACATGGGTTTTCTTTCTCTAAAAGAAGAGCAAAATGTTTGAACATTTCAAGATCTTCTATAAGAGAGTTTTTTAATAGACTAGGTAGCCCTTCTTGTCCTTTACTTAGATCAAGGGGGGAATTAATGTCAAATAACTTCTAGGAATTCTTGAAGGAGAATTAAATCACACAACACCTAACTGCCCCTATACTCCCCAATATAATGGAATTTCATAACATCGTACTCATACTATCATAGAGATTCCTCGTTACATAATTTCCACTGAAAATTTGGAGAAAATATTTTGTATATAAGTGGTCTAGACTTTTATATATCTTTTTAACTGATCACATATAAATATCTTGAAGGAAAGGAAACTTGAAGAGGTATGAAGTAATTGTAAACCTTTTATTTCTCATTTTATAGTATTTAAATGTACTATATATGCATGTTTAGGATAAGAAGAGGAAGAAAATTAATCCAAAAACACGCTAGTGCATATTTTTGGGGTACATTACAACCTCAAAAGAATAGCATCTCATGGATCCTGAGACAAAGAAGATATATGAGAGTAGAGATGTTTTTATGAAGAGTCATCATTTGACTCATTTCCACAAAACAAAGATTCAAAACCGACCTCCTCTCATAGATTTCTCACACCTCCAGATTATGAGCATGAGGATTATTCAAGGAAGATGGATGATCTGTAAGGAGAGTTGTTCGTTGATCTTGGGAATTTGGAAAATAATTCTTCACATCAAAAGCAACCTTAGCATCTGAATTGGGTCCAAAGAACCTGTGAGACCTCCCACCTAAAATCTCTTCTAGAAACATCATCACGCTTTCATACGAAAAACAAGTGAGAAATGAGATAAATATTGCACTCATGAGTTCATTGGTTAATATCACTAAACCTTATTTAGTTCACGAGGAACTTAGTTAGCCACAGGAAAATAAGGCCATGGATGCAAAATATGACTCCTTAATACAAAAATCGGACATGGGAACTTGTTAATCTACCTGTAGGTAAGAAGTCCATTAGCTACAAGTGGATTTTCAAAACAAAATACAAGGTAGATGGATCTATCGACAAGTATAAAGCAAGACTAGTTATAAAGGGTTATGCTAAACATGAAGGAATTGAATATGATGATACCTTTTCACCTATGCAAAGATCAAAGCCATCAAATTTTCTATGCACTAGCAGAAAAAGCAAATAGAAATTTCATCACATGGACATAAAAAGTTATTTCTTGAATGGTGATCTCAAAGAAGAGGTATACATGACCTATCAAGAATATTTTTTGATGAGAAACATCCTTATAAGGTATGTCATCTAATTAAGTCTCTTTATGGACTTAAAAATGCACTTAGGGCATGGTACATAAAAATAGATGATAAACTATTATGGCATGGGTTCACTCGTAGCCCCTATGACTCAAATTTGTATATCAAAAATATATGCGTAGGATTATTATCTTCGTTTTGTATCTAGATGATCATGTGATCATAGGGAAATATTAAAATCTCATTCAAGATGTGAAGAATGATTTAAATAAATATTTCTATATGATAGATTTCCACTATTTCTTGGGGATACTTCACTATTGTCTCTCGGATGAAATATGTCTAGATAATCTGCGGAAAAGTATGGTATGTTAGATCAGAAACCTTTTTACAAATGTAAGGACAAAAGGTTTTCAAATTTATAGACCTCGTTCCAAGATTTACCTCAAGTAGATGGTACTCTCTACAGACAAATTTTTGGGAGTCTCATTTACTTGACATATACCATATCAAACTTGTGATTTGTTTTCAACTATCTTTAAATATTCATGCAAGAGCTGACTAAATGTCATTGGGTATCACCAAGCATGTGTTGAGGTATGTTCAAGGTATAGTTGAGTATGGTCTAAAGTATCATAAGAACACTCGGATTATTCTTGTAGGGATATACATATCAGAAAATTCTATATCCGTTCATGAAAAGAAATCAATTTTAGGTTATATTTTTCATCTTGGAGTCCGGACTGTCCTACATGGATAAGTAAGAAGAAAACTATTTTTTCTCTCTCATCCACTCGAGTAGAGAATCATACCACATGATGAGATGTGTGTGAATTGATTTGGCTATGTCACATTTTCAAAGATATGGGAATTCCCAAGAAAATCCTCCCATCATTCCCTATGAAAATCGGGATCTGTTGAAGCTTGTGAAAAATCAAATTTTCCATGAATGAAAAAAGCACATTGAGGTTGAATTTCACTACATTCAAGAACAAGTCTTAAACCACCACATCCAGCTCCACTACTTCTTGAAAGATGCTTAGATTGTAGATGTACTCACCAAGTCTTTTGTAAGAGGTAAAACAACATGTATTAAAGGAAGAATGTTAGAAAATATTTAATACATTGATGGGACATGGCATTTCCATTAACCTTCCACTCCTAGATGTGTCTGTTACCATTCCACTTCCTTCGTGGGCGAGTCAAAATGTTTTTAGAGTGTCTATATATTCTTGAGTTTGATCCTATTTTGATAAATGAATATGAAGTATTCCTCTTTGAATAAAAAATCTTATGGTGTTTTCAAGATAAATGTTACAACTGGTCCTGTTACTATTCTTGTAACCTTCCTTTTCAGACATGTGGTCGATGCATGTGACATGATTCTAGGGCTCAATTGGATTTGTCATGCTAATTCAATCATCTCTACAAATCATTTTCATCTCAAATTCATTCATAATGATTAGATCATATATATCAATGGTATTCCTCCTTCTACTCCATGGTCATCATAATGCATCTTTTACTTCATCTATCACATCACAATCTATGTTAATAAAATCAAAATATACTCCTAGTTTACCTACACTAAAATTATCTAGACACCCTCATCTCTTTGTTATTCCTACATGTAGGTATAGGACCATTCCTAAGAAGTTTATACCATCTCGGCATAAATCTCCACCTTATTTTATTCCATGAAGGTGTATATTAACATCTTGCGCAAATTTATGTAAATCTCCATCACCTACACATTTTATTACACAATGGTATTCATCATGTGTTCATCCATGACATGTACATATACTTCACTCACTTGCGCAATGACTATCTACTATACCACCACTATTATAACATAGTCATAGGCTTTTGTCACCACAAACATCGCATGCAGGAACTTCGTCCTTCACTTTAATTGGATAGTTAATTTGATCATATATACTTGTGGGAATAACACTCACACATCCCCACACCCTAGCATCAATGCATATTTTATACTCACATCACACTACATTAACATCCTAGTATAAACATATTCATCTACACTTTAGTGTAGACCATTTCCCTCTGAAACACTCTTTTTCTTCGCTTTACACTTAACTGCGAGGGAACAAGACACATAAACCCCACACACTACATTTTCAACACTACACATCACATATATTCACACATCCTGTATACTACACCTTGCATTTACTCTACTTTATTCTTGTTTTTGGAACATCTACATATCATACATATTATACAAGTTATTTTATTAGTCAATCATTGTCCCTATATCATCTACGCATCTTACATTACATACTACTTATCATACAAATACATATCACACGCTTCGAACTATTAGGATATCTACAAACCTTGCATTCCATACTATACCACTTTGCATATATTAAACATTTTCACACATCACTTGATCATCTATCATCATCACACATACTACATCTTCTTCTTGTTAGAGATCACAAAGATTGTGAGGGATGCATAAGTGTATATTTAAAATTTCACTTTAATAATGCCAATGGAAAATTTTAATTAGTGCAAGAATATGACCTCGAGCATTCAAACAAACATATGAAAAAAACATGAATGCTGTTGAACGAAAAATTTATATTGGGAAACCTTTTCTGAGAAAAACCCAAATTGAAACCATAAATTTATAAACAAAACTAATTCCAAAGCATAATGGTTTTGGTTGAGCACAAACTCAACCTATGAAGAACCCACTCCACAAATTCAAGCATCCACTCGAAGATTTTTATGAGCACCTAGTAAGTGTATTTTAGCAAGCATGCATTGCAAAGATCACCAAATCATAATTTAATTAGCTACGACTAATATTTTTAAGGCACCAACCCACAAAGTGGCTATAACCCCCTAAATACACTAAGATACAAATTATACTTCTTTTGCATACAAAAATTATGATCTAGTTAAAACAACTTCTTACACAACAGAATATGATCACTTTTCTCAGTATCTTTATTTGTTTTATCTCTCACTCTTTTCTATTCTTTGATTTGATCCTCTTGCTCATTCAATATAATGCATTGATGTTATTTTCATTTGATTATTTAATACTTAATGTTTCGTTCTCCTCTTTTCCTCTCTCTTTTCTTTTTATCACTCTTTTTCATCTTGATTGCATCATATTCTCAGTTTAGAAACTCTCTCGTAGCTAGAATATCTCCTTTCCTTACTTGAGCCATGCTAACGATTGGCTTTAATTTATCTCTATATTCCCGATCGATCCATTATTTTACTTCAATTTTTTATTCTTACACCTTCCTACTCTATCAAAAGAAAATATAGATCATTACATGCATGCTTAAACCACTACATTCAAGAACAAGTCTTATACCACAACATCCAACTCCACTACCTCCCGCTATATGCTTAGATTGTAGATGTACTCACCAAGTCTTTTGGCAAGGTGAAATTTGAATTGTTTTTGTGGTATATTTGTAAAATAACATGTAGTAAGGGAGGAATGTTAGAAAATATTTAATACGTTGATGGGAGATGGTGTGTCCCTTAACCTTTGACTACTAGTTGTGTTTGTTACCATTCCACTTCCTTCTAGTGGGTGAGTCAAAATGTTTTTGGAGATTCTATATATTCTGGAGCTTGCTACTATTTCGATAAATGAATACAAAGTATTCCTCTTTGAATAAAAAATATAATGTTGTTTTCAAGATACATGTTATGGCTGGTCCTATTACTATTTTTGTAACCTTCCTTGTCAGAAAAGTGGTCGATGCATGTGACATGATTATAGGACTCAATTGGATTTTTCGGTCTAAGTCAATCATCTCTACGTATCATTTAAATCTCAAATTCATTCATAATGATAAGATCATATCTATCAATGGTGTTCCTCCTTCTACTCCATGTTCGTCATCTCCTCAAGCATCAGTTAATGCATCTCCTACTTCATCTATCATGTCACAATCTATGTTAATACAATCAAAATATACTCCTAGTTTACCTACTTGAACATTATCTACACACCCTCATCTCTATTTTATTCCTACATGTAGGTATAGGAGCATTCCTAAGAAAGTTATAGCATCTCAGAATAAATCTCCATCTCAGTTTATTCCATGAGGGTGTATATTAACATCATGTGCAACTTCACATAAACCTCCATCACCTACACATTTTTTTACACAATGGTATTCATCATATGTTCATCTATGACATGTGCATATACTTCACTCACTTGCGTAATGAATATATAATATACCAACACTATTAGAACATATTCGTAGGATTTTTTCACCATAAACATCACGTGGAGGACCTTCATCCTTCGGTTTAATTGATAGTTCATTCGATCATATCTACTTGTGGGGAATAACACTCACACATCCCCACACCCTATAATCAATGCACGTTTATACTCACATCACACTACATTAACGTCCTAGTATAAGAATATTCATCTACACTTTAGCGTAGACCATTTCCCAATGAAACACTCTTTTTCTTTGGTTCACACTTAACTATTGAATTTCAAACACTACTCATAAAACTTGTATACACCTTGCATTTACTCTACATTATTCTTGTTTTTGGAACATCTACATATCATACA
Source organism: Taxus wallichiana var. yunnanensis (assembly GCA_018340775.1). Taxonomy (NCBI): domain Eukaryota; kingdom Viridiplantae; phylum Streptophyta; class Pinopsida; order Cupressales; family Taxaceae; genus Taxus; species Taxus wallichiana. The sequence goes on from CM031237.1 coordinate 160,350,594, forward strand.
TATTATACAAGTTATGTTATTAGTCAATCATTGTCCCTATATCATCTACGAATATTACATTACATACTACTTATCATAAAAATAAATAGCATGCAATTCACACTATTAGGCTATCTAAACACCTTGTGTTCCATACTATACACTACATATTACACATTTTCACACATCACATGGTCATCTATCATCATCACACATACTGCATATTCTTCTTGTTATTTATCACAAGCACGATAGGGGGTGAGTAAGTGTAGATTTTAATTTTCACTTTAATAATGCCAATGAAAATTTTTAATCGATGTAACAATATGACACGAGAATTCAAACAAACATATGAAAAAAACATGAACACTTTGAACAAAAATTTATATTGGGAAACCCTTTCTAGAGAAAACCCAATTGAAAAAATAAATTTATAAAAACACTAATTCCAAAGCATAAAATTATTTTGGTTGAGCACCCACTCAACCTATGAAGAACCCACTCCACAACTTCAAGCATCCACTCGAATATTTTTATGAGCACCCGAGTGAAGTTTAGCAAGCATGCACTTGCAAAAGATCACCAAATCATAATTTAATTAGCTACGACTAATATTTTTAAGGCACCAACCCACAAAGTGGCTATAACCCCCTAAATACACTAAGATACAAATTATACTTCTTTTGCATACAAAAATTATGATCTAGTTAAAACAACTTCTTACACAATAGATTATGATAACTTTTTGTATCTTTATTTGTTTTATCTCTCACTCTTTTCTATTCTTTGGATTTGATCCCTCTTGCTCATTCAATATAATGCATTGATGTTATTTTCATTTGATTATTTAATACTTAATGTTTCTTTCTCCTCTTCTCCTCTCTCTTTTCTTTTTATCACTCTTTTTCATCTTGATTGCATCATATTCTCGAGTTTAGAAACTCTCTTGTAGGCTAGAATATCTCCTTTCCTTACTTGAGCCATGCTAACGATGGCTTTAATTTATCTCTATATTTTATCGATCCATTATTTTACTTCAATTTTTTATTCTTACACCTTCCTACTCTATCAAAAGAAAATATAGATCATTACATGCATGCTTAAACCACTACATTCGAAGAACAAGTCTTATACCACAACATCCAACTCCACTACTTCCCGATATATGCTTAGATTGGTGCAGATGTACCCACCAATTCTTTTGGCAAGGTGAAATTTGAATTGTTTTGGTGGTATATTTTTAAAATAACATGTAGTAAGGGAGGAATGTTAGAAAATATTTAATACGTTGATGGGAGATGGTGTGTCCCTTAACCTTCGACTACTAGTTGTGTCTCATTACCATTCCACTTCCTTCCGTGGGTGAGTCGAAATGTTTTTGGAGATTCTATATATTCGAGCTTTCTACTATTTTGATAAATAAATACAAATTATTCCTCTTTGAATAAAAAATCTTATGTTGTTTTCAAGATACATGTTATGGCTGGTCCTATTCTTTATTTTTGTAACCATCCTTGTTAGATAAGTGGTCGATGCATGTGACATGATTATAGGGCTTAATTGGATTTTTCGGTCTAAGTCAATCATCTCTACGTATCATTTGCATCTCAAATTCATTTATAATGATAATATCATATCTATCAATGGTGTTCCTCCTTCTCTCCATGGTCGCCATCTCCTCGAAGCATCGATTAATGCATCTCCTACTTCATCTATCACGTCACAATATATGTTAATACAATCACAATATGCTCCTAGTTTACCTACTTGAACATTATCTACACACCCTCATCTCTATGTTATTCCTACATGTAGGTATAGGACCATTCCTAAGAAAGTTATAGCATCTCGGAAAAAATCTCCAACTTTGTTTATTCCATGAGGGTGTATATTAACATCATGTGCAACTTCACATAAACCTCCATCAACTACACATTTTATTACACAATGGTATTCATCTTATGTTCATCTATGAAATGTGCATATACTTCACTCACTTGCGTAATGAATATATAATATACCAACACTATTAGAACATATTCGTAGGATTTTTCACCATAAACATCACGTGGAGGACCTTCATCCTTCGGTTTAATTGGATAGTTCATTTGATCATATCTACTTGTGGGGAATAACACTCACACATCCCCACACCTATAATCAATGCACGTTTTATACTCACATCACACTACATTAACGTCCTACTATAAGAATATTCATCTACACTTTAAGCATAGACCATTTCCCAATGAAACACTCTTTTTCTTTGGTTCACACTTAACTATTGACGGAACACTACTCATAAAACTTGTATACACCTTGCATTTACTCTACATTATTCTTGATTTTGGAACATCTACATATCATACATATTATACAAGTTATGTTATTAGTCAATCATTGTCCCTATATCGTCTATGCATATTACATTACATACTACTTATCATAAAAATAAATAGCATGCAATTCACGGTATTAGGCTATCTAAACACCTTGTGTTCCATTCTATACACTACATATTACACATTTTCACACATCACATGGTCATCTATCATCATCACCCATACTGAATCTTCTTCATGTTATATATCACAAGCACCGATAGGGGGTGAGTAAGCGTAGATTTAAATTTTCACTTTAATAATGCCAATGAAAATTTTTAATCGATTGTAACAATATGACTCCGAGAATTCAAACAAACATATTAAAAAAACATGAACACTTTGAACAAAAAATTTATATTGGGAAACCCTTTCTAGAGAAAAACCCAGTTGAAAAAATAAATTTATAAACAACACTAATTCCAAAGCATAAAATTGTTTTGGTTGAGCACCCACTCAACCTATGAAGAACCCACTCCACAACTTCAAGCATCCACTCGAATATTTTTATGAGCACCTAGTAAGTGAATTTTAGCAAGCATGCACTTTAAAGATCACCAAAGCATAATTTAATTAGCTACGACTAAGAGTTTTAAGGCACCCACCCACAAAGTGGCTATAACCCCCTAAATACACTAAGATACAAATTATACATCTTTTTGCATACAAAAATTATGATCTAGTTAAAAAAACTTCTTACACAATAGATTATCATCACTTTTCTGTATCTTTATTTGTTTTATCTCTCACTCTTTTCTTTTCTTTGGATTTGATCCCTCTTGCTCATTCAATATAATGCATTGATGTTCTTTTCATTTGATTATTTAATACTTAATGTTTGTTCTCCTCTTCTCCTCTCTCTCTTCTTTTTATCACTCTTTTCATCTTGATTGCATCATATTCTCGGTTTAGAAACTCTCTCGTAGCTAGAATATCTCCTTTCCTTACTTGAGCCATGCTAATGATTAGCTTTAATTTATCTCTATATTCTGAGCGATCCATTATTTTACTTCAATTTTTATTCTTACACCTTCCTACTCTATCAAAAGAAAATATAGACCATTACATGCATGCTTAAACCACTACATTCAAGAACAAGTCTTATACCACAACATCCAACTCCACTACTTCCCGATATATGCTTAGATTGCGGATGTACCCACCAAGTCTTTTGGAAAGGTGAAATTTGAATTTTTTTGGTGGTATATTTGTAAAATAACATGTAGTAAGGGAGGAATGCTAGAAAATATTTAATACGTTGATGGGAGATGGTGTGTCCCTTAACCTTCGACTACTAGTTGTGTCCGTTACCATTCCACTTCCTTCCGTGGGTGAGTCGAAATGTTTTTGGAGATTCTTTATATTTTGGAGCTTGATACTATTTTGATAAATGAATACAAAGTATTCCTCTTTGAATAAAAATCTTATGTTGTTTTCAAGATACATGTTATGGCTGGTCCTGTTACTTATTTTTTTAACCTTCCTTGTCATACAAGTGGTCGATGCATGTGACATGATTATAGGGTTCAATTGGATTTTTCGGTCTAAATCAATCATCTCTACGTATCATTTGCATCTCAAATTCATTCATAATGATAATAGTCGAAATGTTTTGGAGATTCTATATATTATGGAGCTCATTCTACTATTTTGATAAATGAATACAAAGTATTTCTTTTTGAATAAAAATCTTATGTTGTTTTCAAGATACATGTTATGGCTGGTCTGTTACTATTTTTGCAACCTTCCTTGTCGACAAGTGGTCGATGCATGTGACATGATTATAGGGCTCAATTGGATTTTTCGGTCTAAGTCAATCATCTCTACGTATCATTTGCATCTCAAATTCATTCATAATGATAATATCATATCTATCAATGGTGTTCCTCCTTCTACTCCATGGTCTCCATCTCCTCAAGCATCGGTTAATGCATCTCCTACTTCATCTATCACGTCACAATCTATGTTAATACAATCACAATATACTCCTAGTTTACCTACTTGAACATTATCTACACACCCTCATCTCTATGTTATTCCTACATGTGGGTATAGGACCATTCCTAAGAAAGTTATAGCATCTCGGAATAAATCTCCAACTTTGTTTATTCCATGAGGGTGTATATTAACATCATGTGCAACTTCACATAAACCTCCATCCACTACACATTTTATTACACCATGGATTCATCTTATGTTCATCTATGAAATGTGCATATACTTCACTCACTTGCGTAATGAATATATAATATACCAACACTATTAGAACATATTCGTAGGATTTTTTCACCATAAACATCACGTGGAGGACCTTTGTCCTTCAGTTTAATTGGATAGTTCATTTGATCATATCTAATTGTGGGGAATAATACTCACACATCCCCACACCCTAGCATCAATGCACGTTTTATACTCACATCACACTACATTAATGTCCTAGTATAAGAATATTCATCTACACTTTAACATAGACCATTTCCCGATGAAACACTCTTTTCTTTGGTTCACACTTAACTATTGACCAACACTACTCATAAAACTTGTATACACCTTGCATTTACTCTACATTATTCTTGTTTTGGAACATCTACATATCATACATATTATACAAGTTATGTTATTATTCAATCATTGTCCCTATATCGTCTACGCATATTACATTACATACTACTTTTCATAAAAATAAGTAGCATGCAATTCATGAAGTATTAGGCTATCTAAACACCTTAACGTTCCATACTATGCACTACATATTACACATTTTCACACATCACATGGTCATCTATCATCATCACACATACTGCATCTTCTTCTTTTTATATATCAAAAACACTGATAGGGGGTGAGTAAGTGTAGATTTAAATTTTCACTTTAATAATGCCAATGAAAAATTTTAATCAGTGTAACAATATGACCTGAGAATTCAAACAAACATATGAAAAAAACATGAACGCTCGAAGAAAAAAATTTATATTGGGAAACCCTTTCTAGAGAAAAACCCAATTGAAAAAATAAATTTATAAACAACACTAATTCCAAAGCATAAAATTGTTTTGGTTGAGCACCCACTCAACCTATGAAGAACCCACTCAAAGATTTTTATGAGCACCTAGTAAGTGAATTTTAGCAATGACCCGCTTACAAAGCGCACCAAATCTAATTTAATCAGCTAAAACTAATTTTTTTAGGCACAAACCCACAAAGTGGATATAACCCCATGAATACACTAAGCAACAACTTATACTTCTTTTGTATACAAAAAATTATGATCTAGTTAAAACAACTTCTTACACGATAGATTATGATCACTTTTTTGTATCTCGTATTTTTTTTATCACTTACTCTTTTCTAGCCTTTGGATTTGATCCTCTTGATCATTTAATATAATGCACTAATGTTATTTTCATTTTATTATTTAATACTTCATCTTTCTGCTCTCCTCTTTTCCTCTCTCTTTTTTATCTCTTTTCATCTTGATTGCTCCATATTCTCATTTTAGCAACTCTCTCTCGGCTTGAATATCTCCTTTCCTTACTTGAGCCATGCTAACAATTGGCTTTGAGTTATCTCTATATTCCTGATCAATCCATTCTTTTACTTGAATTTGTGTGTCATGCACCTTCCTACTCTATCACCGTAAAAATACGGATAATTAAATGCATGCAACTAACTCTAGATTTTGTTCCTTGTATATTCATCTTGATTACACCATTTTTCATGCATTTGCAAGAGTAATTTATTAGTTGTTTTCATTAAATAGATCTCCCATCTCTTTATAATTTTCAATGTGACCCGATGAGCAACCCTTTTTCTTTTAATTTTTTATTTATCTTTGAAATCAGGAATCACATAGAGAGTGTAACTGTATTTCCATAAAGTCAATTAGCATTAAAATTTCACACCTGGAAATGTGGATTTCTTTATTCTTTGTGGAGCTCAAGTCGTATACTAAGCCAAAATCACCTGACTATCAAATCACGATCGATTTTGGAGAACAACCTCTCACTTTTCCATGTTTAAATCATTTTGATTTTCCTCGATCTCTGTATCGAGTTCATATTTGACCAACATATGGATTTCCTTAGCTTCTTTAACCTTTTTTCTTGTATCAAAACACTTTCCTTCGATATACATCCTTTTTCCTTTCACGGAAGATTTTATTTGTTGGTGGCTTTTTTATGCTTTTTGTGGATTTTACAAGCTTCTACAGCTTTCCTCCTTATTCGCTTCCTTACATGGCTTTGTTCCTTTCTGTGACTCTGTCCTTTTTAGCTACAAATTATATAGTTCTCTACACGGTTATCTTCATCCTTTTTGTTCTTTGTAGTTATTCATGGATTTTATGCATGGCTTCCTCAAAATTTCCTTACTTTTGTGGCTTTTCGTTAAAATGTTTCTATATTTTGCAGTATGTTCCTTCTGCCACAGATCCTTACCATTTTCTCTCGTGGCTCATGCATTGACTCATTTTTCTTTGCAAGCTTCATTCCTTTACCCTCGAAACTCATTGAAATTCCTTGGTTTCTTCTAGAGTTGTGTGGCTTCTCTAAGACTTCGGCGGTTACCTATAGACTTTGGTGGATATCTCTTCATGTCTATGTCTTACACACAAACTAATTAAGTCCCTTAGAACTTATCATTACTCATCCTAAATCCTCTATGAGATGACACTACACTGTCACGACCTTCATCTTCTAACTTACTCACTTTACCAATTGAATCCTTTTGCCATCCATTACACTTGAAATCACAGAATTTTTCCATCAATGTATCTTGAGATCAATGAAAATATATATGACAATGAAAAATATGAAACACTTATGGGCACTACACTAACTACCCTATGATGCACTTTAGTCTCACAAATATTGTAATATTAAGATAATACATCATGAATGGACCTCATCACATTCACATACTCATCATTCAAGAGTTTATCATGTGACATTCCTAGGCTAGCTACATACACTATATGCTAAATGGTAACCTATTCCTTCATCTTGTAGTGATATACATCATAGGCTACATAATTATCTAATATAAAATCATTAGCACCTATGATGATCATCATTTATTTATATATGTTGTAGGATAAATCATCACGTGTCTTCATGCATCATCTCTCGGTCACATGTAATCATTACACACCCAATTTAAGCATGTTAGAAATAACACAAACTTTGTCCATTTCTTGATGACGCACTCTCATTTACGGTTCATTATTGACTATTTATGGGCCAAAAAATGAACCTAACTACATAAAATTACATTCACTGAGGTGGAATGCGGATCCTATGATCCATCTTTGCATTCCATTCCATTCATCCACATAATACTACATATCCTTGTTACATCTTCTCTTGCTTGAATTTTCTTCTACATGTTAGTCTTATTACACATGCTAGATATATCTCTTGTATGTCATTACCTTTACCATACACACATGTGTGTTCATGTCCTTTTCTAGTTGTACTTGTAGATACAAGTCTCTTACATTTAAGCATGGATGTTTGGTTATTACCAGGTCCCACAATGACTAATGGGGGCATCCAATTTCATAAACTACAACTTTTATTGTTTCATTTTGTAATTACAACTTTACATTACTTGGTTAGACATGCTTTAGACATACTTATTATCTTTCTAACATGCTAACGATTGTCTCATATACAGAATTTGTTTTGCATTATTACTAGTTACCATGTCTATCTATTGTTTGTACTTTCTTGTCTTTTTTCGATACTATATGTGGATGTTACCCTTTGTTTTTGTACACACTTGTTTATTTGAATGTGGAAACTATGTATTTGAGTGTCTTATAACATTGTGAGTGGTGTCCCACATTTGTATCCCACTTTTCGTGGTCCATGATTGGCTTCTGGCATGTTTACTTGCATCTTAACTTACACATTGTTTTGACATCTTATACTTTTATTCTACATGCATGATTATTCGTATTAACATTTGTTTTCCTATCCAATTTTTTTATGTGTCAAGGTTTATACTAAGAAAATTTCCTTCCCTCTGTAAGGTAAAATTTATGTAGTCATCCTCTTTTTGGACTACATTTTCCTATTCATGACATCATATGCACCCTAAAAGAGGAGGCATCATTTGGGGTTTACACACACTACATAGTCTTGAAATCTAATCGCACAATTCAATTTTAATTTTTTTTTGCATGACATAGTGGGTTATAGAGTGAGGGGGTTTAAACTAATTTACATAAATGCATACACAACAAATTTTACAGAAAAATTTTCCTTAGCATTATAGGGAGAAGTTATTGGTTAGAGGAATGTCAGAATTTCCTCCCTACACTTCTTCAAATTAGTGGTGTCGATCGTTGCAAGAAAACCAAACATAACAGAGATCTCTTAATATTATCAAGGAAGTAGTTGCAGGTATGAGGAACATCAGAATTTCCTCCCTATACTTCTTTATCCATAGTGGTGTGAGATCACCCAAAACACTCACACTTCACCGATAGTTAAAGATATCCTTTTCTACACACTTTTTGTCACCCAAGGAACAAGTGCGCATGTTCCTTTCTCAATTTCATTAGATACTTTTATATATATATATGTGTCTCTGCACACATGGTTTTTACACATATACATGTGTATTTGACTAACTCGATCATCTTCTCTTTTGCAAGTCCATTTGTATGGGAAGGACACAATTAACAACACCAATAACAACATTATTCGGCATTGCACACCTCATACTAACATACAAGTGCATCACACACATTGAAATCTATACACATGTTTCTACCATAGGTTATCTCTCATAAATTTTTATACTTTTACATATTTAGTGTACATGCTCCATATTTTTTTGTTCAACTCTTTTTCTAGTCCCTTGACATGTTTTCTACTTCACTCTACATCGATAAAAGGTACACATCTCTATATACTTTATCTTACCAAGCATTCCGCTCACCAACATAAATTTGGGGTAAATGTAGTCACAAACTCACAAACTTTCGGTAATTTTTTAATCCCAAAGATTTCATACTACTATTAATATGGTTTTTAAGTGAAGAAACTACTAATTAATCCATGTCTACAATCATTTTTAAAACTTTATGTCGCTACTTTCGATCCTTCACCCATAATTTCCCAATCTGTTTTGTCATTCTTCATTTTTCCTTTTCCCCGAATGGGGCACACAACCATGACTCAGGGCACCTTAGACATCTTAGTCTCCTTTGGCCACCCCGATCCTCTTTGCAATTTACTCTTACATTTTGGGCATTTTATAGTCGTTTGAGCTTTATATCTTTGTTGTGGTCATCTATTTTGGTGTTAACTATGAAATTCGAATAAGAGAACCATATACATTTAAAGTTATGAGACTATAATGAACAATGTGCAAGAAAATCTTCACTGCATTAATATAATGGGAAATTCTTTGAGTTGTGGGTGACATTGGTTAATGAAAACCTCTAGATTGGGTTGGTTGCCTAGGATAGATCACCTAAACTTAAAATAGGTAGTTGGAGAGAAATCCAATGCATAGATAATTTTGTCTTGACATGCACATTTTTACCTTTTTATAAATAAACACAATTTCTAATAATAATCTAAAAATTATTATCATACACAAGGTCTAAAATGCTAAAAATATCTCAACATGGATGATTTAAGGAAAAATTATGGCTTGTATTGTCTATTCCACCCTTGATTAAAGTCCATGTTAAAGTTGTTCAACTCTTCTTTTGAAATAATTAAGGTAATCTTATCTCGTTTGAAGTGCACCCTGCATGAAGAATGTTCACTTCGACTAATACAATGGGAACTCTTGTGACCTATGGGTGACTCGAGTTGAGGAGAACCTCTAGAGCGGGCTAGTTCCCTATGATAGATCACCTAAACTACTTCTCTGGAGGATCTACGGGATAAAAATACACAAAAACTTAATGAAAGCATGAAAATTAAGTGATACACAAATGTTTTGGGACCCATGACAGCAAAAAACACACTTGGTTGAGTGCTAAATAGATGATAATATTATTTTTAGTTGTTTGGTGGACTATTACACTCATAAAAGACATAAAGATACACTTAAATGAATTTCAAAGGTTCTAAAATTTCTAGTAGAGCTGGTTTGAAATTATGAGCATGTGAAGGAAAGAGGTAATTCACTAAAACATACCACAACTTGTTGTAATACACTTCACACATTTTCAATTAGAGGAATATAGTGTTTATATTGCTTCAATAATTTTCACTAGTATAAAATTCTACATTGCACAAGTATATAGAATGAATTAAGCCCCCCTCTTTCTTGCATAAGAAAGGTACATATAGAAAAAATCCCCAAAGGGTTAACTCAACTTGCTCCAAAAATAACATTTTCCTAAATTTTATTATTAGGATAATTGGACACAAATCCAACATTAGCCCCTCACATTCACAATTTCGAATTCCCTTTTGCAAATAAATAAAATATTTCTAATAATAGGAAGCAATAATTAACTACATGATTCTGAAAAGAAAAATTTGGCTTAAAAATAAGCTTTACATGGTTTATTTAGCCTTGTCAAAATTTATGTTGACTCAAGAACCTCCCTTATTTGCGAAAGATGAAGCTATGTATGGCCTTTTTTAGAAAGGATAACATATTTTTGGCTTACTTGCAAGAGTATCAACTTTTTCCTCTTCCCTTTTTATATAACATGCATATGTCAGGTAGATTGTATTGCCCACTACTCTTCGACACCTATTTTTATATGATGATGTTTATTAGTTTCTTAGTGACATGGACATTATTATGATATTTATGATAGCATGTTGTTAGAAAGTATAAAGATTATGATTATCGGTGTGTTTGTCACTATTATTGTGGATTGCATGAATTCCTAGCAGACATTGATAGATATTGTAGTACAAGATGATGATTTAGTGTTGTTTTATTATATGCTAACATCTTGGACTCTTGATAATGATGATTATGTTTAGATTGTTGGACTAACCATGTGATGTCATTAATGTTATGATTTAGTAATAATTTGATGTTAATAAGTGATCGTAATTTTTTTGGATGCATCTAGATAGATATGAGCTACAATGGATTTATGAAATGAATGGTTAGCATACAATATTAATTCTAATAGATGGCTATGTATAGATGTAGGGTGATAGTGAGTTCTACTGGGTATGGTAAAAATTGAGATGATTAGTAATTGTAATTATTTGATTTAAAATATAATTTCTTAACCATGATGATGATGCAAATATGTCGTATGATGGTGTTAATTGATAAATGATATATGTCTTTTGATTTCTTGATGTAATGATATGGCCTTAAGGCCAAAGGTGGTATTTTCTTGGTTATTTACAGGAAATAAAATCACAATAAACAAAGAAAGGACTAGGATACTAATTATGGAATAATACCAAATGTTTACAACATGGTCACCTTGGAATCCATGTTATGTGTGTTGTTGTATTACTAGTCATGTTTATCGGAGGTATCCAAGGGGATAAACCTCAGAAGATACCATGGGCGTGAATGTTGTAGTTTTCCATTTTATTTTATCCTCTTAGTTGTGTATGTGATTTTATTGAATTGTAATGTATTCTCATATTATTGTACTTATTTAGTGTGCTCTTGATTTAGTTAATTAACTATGTGGATAATGCTGATTAGGAGAGTTTAAAATGGGGGCAATAATTTTAGTAGATAGGCTTTGTTTTATTCTTGCTTTTGGATGGATTCTATTTGATTTTGATTTGTGTACCAATCCAAATCTCTCAAATCTCATATTTGGTCTTTGAGACCATTTTTGAGGCTTGTGGGACAATCTATACCCATCCCATAATCCTTGTGTGCTATGGAAAATTTTGCAAAGATATGGAGTGAGGCTAAAGAACCTAAAATGTTAACTAAATCAACCATGCACTACTATGAGATAAGAGATAAACAAGAAACTATGTATGCATATATAAATTTGAAACAAACATTCAAACCCTAGCATATATACTACTCTCTACTCCATGAAAGCTTAATGAAAGTGAACCTAGTTTAGATCCTAAGCAATCAAATTATGTGATTAGTTGTTTTCTCCCAAAAATAGTGAAGATATCTCTCCAAGTTGGCTACATGGCCAAGCTTTAGATCTTCCCTTACTAACTATATTTGGAGTGGATGGATGCAAGATGGGGAGCTCTTAACAATGGAGTATGGCCAAGATCCAAATGTTCTATAGCTTAAAGCTATCACAAATGGTTTCTAATGCCTTTCTAAAGTGCTTGAGAGAGAAGGACTTGTGAGTAAAGTTGTAAGTTGAATGGGTAGGCTTAGCCTTGTATTTATAGTTTTCCAAATGGAAGAGTTTGAACTTCTTGTGCATGTGGGACTAAAGCTCAAAAATAAATTTTAGATTAGATTAGTATAAACATGCTTTAGTTTTAGTTAAGATAGGATTAGGGTTGTTAAGCTTGATTATCACGTGATTAGAGACTAATTGAGAGTTGAGAGGGGTTTGGTTAATCAATTATGACTGATAAATAGCCTAGAAGCCCATAAAAGTGGTCTAGAGAGATGTAGGGAGGTTCTTTAATGGTTAAAAGGAGGAATATTTATCTAATAAGAGAGATATTATCCCAATTAGATGATTATAAGAAGAATATGACCAAGAAGGTCTCGTAAAATGGTATTCAAGAATGGAACAAAGAATGGGGAATTAACAAAGTGTCGTTCATCAGTCGAATTGGAGGAAATGCTAAGTGTAAGCATATTTTAGGTGTCTACATTTTCCCTCTTTGGGGTGGTGTAAGTGACATCGCTTCAAATAAATTAGACAAGCATAATCAAGTAAAAATTTGGAATGGATAGAAGAAAAATGAGTAGAATGAAGGATGCCCCATCATTTGTCGATGGGGTGATGAAAGAACTCGATCGACAATCGAAAAGATGAAGGAAATAAATAGAAGAAATAATAGCATGAAAAAGAAGAAAAGAAAGGGGATATAGAAGAAAAGGAGTATGAGGAAGGGGGAATGAGCTCACATCCATCTAGTGCCTTTTAAAAAAAATATTTTCATCATATTGCCAATGATCTTCATCATTGGTCATTATTAAAAAAGAATGAACAAAAGTGTAGCATGACATGAAAATCCATATACGAACAAATTTCCATTGCTAAAAACACCAACTCCATGAAACATACCAAATGAAATGTAATGCGAGAAAGTAAAATATGCCGAACTCCATGCAACATACATAATGCAATGCAATATGAGAAAGTAAACAATCTAACCTAACAGAGAAACATAATGTAATGTTTTATTGATCAAGATACAATTATGACTCGTGTGAATTAATGACAATGGTTAATGACAAAGTGCCCCTATCAAGAAAGGATACATGTGAGGGGAATAATGGAGGAAACTTAGGTCCAAAGATAAAGCAATGTGCACTCATAAACAATACCAGGAGACTCGTGCCCCAAATTATAGACAAAGTAAGTAGCCTAGCCCTTTTTGATGGAGGTAGATCAAGATGATCCACAAGTCAGTCATTATGATTAGCAAAAGCCGTAACCAAAGAATGACATTTTGTAGGATGATTTTCATTTTTAGAATTTTTGTGAAACAAATTTTAATGTTTTATATTTTTTTAACATATTTGAATGTTTAGATTTTAACAGCTTTCTAAAACTATGTACATGAAGATGAGGAAATGTGGATGCCCCTAGTGATATATGGGATGTACAAGGGAAAAATTCCAAATGCATATGAGAAAGGTGAAGATTCAAAAAAATGCCCAAACATTAGGTGGGAGTATTCAAAGATAAACTCTTCATGCGATAAAAAGTGGGACCAAAGGCTAGTATGGATAGGTTCAACATGATGATGAACGTAAACCAATGAAGTGATGGGAAGAAGCAAGGATGGCCCTAAGTGTAAGTTGGCATAAAAGCACATGATAGAAAGGAAGGAGTAGATTTTTTTGCAAAAGGGAAAAACGTGTCTCTAAATGAAAAGAGATTGCAGAATCGAATCGAAACAAGGCACCATAAAGTAGTTTCAATCTAATGGAATCGTGATAGCTACAAAGTGATAGCAAGGAAAAAATTATCGCAATGGAAGAACTTTCTCATGTAAACAAATCTTGCATAGAGAAAGATAGCGAGTGTCTTGCATACTCATAAATGAATAGAAAAGGGGTACATATAGGGTGCTTTGAGTAACCCTCCAACATGAGAGGAGGACACATAGGATAACTCACACTAACACCCCCTTCATCAAGCCGGGTAGTGGTGTGATGAGTCGATGGAAGAGGAAGACACTCCTAAACAACTAAGAAAGATGTGCCAATGGGGCCCGGCAAACTAAAGGCCTAATAAGGTGCCCATATACAAACACAATCTTCCTAGAAGAAGAAGAAGAAAAGGACTACATAGCCCGAAGAAGATGGGAAGCTACAGAAGACCTCACCCCAAGAAGAGACCGTAAGTGAAGAAACTTCATCTCAATGAAGGGCTTGGTGAATAAATCTACAATCTGATCAGTTGTCTGAATGTACTGAATGTCGATGATACCATCATGAATAAGCTCCCATATGAAGTGCATATGGATCTCAATGTGCTTCATCCATTGATGCTGAACTGGATTTCTAAAATAGAGATTGTGCTCATGTTATCACAATAGATAATGGTAGGCCACCGAAAGTGGATGCCAAACTCACTGTCGAATACCCCGTAGCCAAATAGCTTTGTGGCAAAAGTTAACTCGCTCCTCTATATTCTACCTCTCAGTAGATGATATCGCAATTGCATTCTCGCTTCTTGCTAGACCAACTAATAGGACCCAACCAAGAGAGAAACTCATAGCCGAAGTAGATTTCATGATCTAAGTCACCGCCCAATCGAATCATGTGAATCCAATCAAGTCAATATCAACCCCTCCATGATAGTGAATGCCATCAACATAAGTGCCACAAACATAATGAAGGATCCATTTAGCTACTTTCCAATGCAGCTCATGTGGCTCCTGCATGAATCTGACACGATCCCAATAACATATGATAAATCCGGTCGAGTGTGAGTCAAGTAAATCAAGCTCCCCACCAACTATCGATAAAGAGTACCATCAACCAAGGGAGTAGAGCAATCTGAAACCAACTTCACCCCAGAAAGAAAAGGAGTAGGAGAAGACTTGCAATCGACATCTAAAAATGAGCTAGCAAATCAAGAGCATACTTAGGTTGTGAAATCAAGATTCCCGAGTCAGATTGTGAAATCTGGATCCCAAGGAAGTAATGAAGCAGACCTAAGTCAGTCATGGAAAACTTGTTGGCTAAGGTGATCTTCACATAATCAATAATAGAGGAAGAGCTACCTGTGATCAACAAGTCATCAACATATAGAACAAGAATGAGTATGGAGTCATCTTGCCATAGAATATAAACATTTGGATCAGAGTGACACCTAGTAAACCCTGATGTAAGTAAGAAGGAGTCCATCTTGGCATACCAAGCCCGAGGGGCTTGTTTAAGGCCATAAAGAGACTTCTTTAACTTACAAACGAGGGAGGAATCTTGGACATAACCTGAGGTTGTTCCATATAGATCTCTTCCTCTAGGTCACCATGAAGGAAGGCACTCTTAACGTCCATTTGATGGACTTTCCATCTGTTCGTTGTGGCAATGGCTAGGTCAGTCGAATAGAAGTCATCTTCGCAAACTTAGAGCAAAGGTTTCGTATAATCAACCCCAGCTATCTAGGGAGAAACCCTTAGCTACTAATCATGCTTTAAAATTTTCAACGTCTCCATCTACTCCATACTTTGTTCGAACACCCACTTACACCGAATGATTTTTCTTCCTTTCGGAAGAGTGGTGAGATCCCAAGTATCGTTCTTCATGAGAGAGGAATACTCCTCATCCATGGCAGAATCCCACTCAAGAATACCAAAAGCCTCCCGAAAGACTATGGATCAGAAGCAGAGGTGAAGAAAGAGTGGGGTCCAATGAAATCTGAGCGAGTATGTCTCATATCCGAAGTATCTCCAACTAAATCTCCAGCACTTTGCAAATTTTTCCTAGCCCAAAGGGGACCAGGAGGATCAGGCTCAGAGTCAGAAGATTCTTCACTTGAGTGAGAAGGGACATAGTCCTCATCATCACTACTATCAGAATCAGAAGACTCAAAGGTCTGATGGTCGGGAGGATCCGGAAGAGGAGCACGCTCAATAGTATCATCATCTGATGAGTCAGAATCCAATCAACGAGCTGAAGAACCTCAATAGGTGGAGAAGTAGAAGTCAAGAAGACTCATCAAACTTAACACTTCTCTCAATATACAACTCATGAGAAGTAGGATTCATCAATCGATATCCCTTCACGCCATCAGGATACCCTACAAAGATACAAGGTTTGGATTGTGGTTCCAAAGCCTTACATTTCTTCTTGGGAATCCAAGCCATAGCCTTGATCCAAGACTCGAAAGTGCTCAACATCAGGCTTGTGTCCAAACCAGGCTTCAAAGGGTGTCATCCCTCTTACTACCTTGTGTGGAACATGGTTCTGAATGTAATTTGCACAATTCACTGCTTCGGCCCAATACTGTGGAGGAAGAGACTTCGAGTGAATCATACAAGTGGCCATCTCCTTCAGAGTATGGTTCTTTCTTTCTACGACTCCATTCTGCGAAGGGCTATAAGCAACTGTATGCTGCAAAGAGATCCCTTCAGAAGTACAGAAATCCATGAACCTATTGTTTACATATTCACCTCCATTGTCAGTTTGAAGAACCTTGATAGACCATTCCACTGTTTCTCAACAAGAGCCTTAAAGTCCTGAAAATGTTCAAAGACTTCAGACTTAAGCTTAAGAAAATATACCCAAGTATATCGCGAATAGTCATCAATGAAGGTTAGCACATAAAGAGCTCTAGTAAACAAAGGAGAAGGAAATGGACCAAAAACATCACTATGAACAAGATCCAAAGGACGAGTGGCTCTCCAGGATTTTCCTTTGTCAAAGTTCTTTTTAGGATGCTTTCCAAGGGTACAACCCTCACAAAGACCCTTAGAAAACTTGACGCGAGGCAACCCATTGACCATTTCATTTTGACTCAATTGTTCAAGGTAGTGATAATTTAGATGTCCAAAATGCTCATGCCATAGCTTACTAACCTCATTTGCATGAGTGAGCAAGGCAGTGGGCGTAGAATCAAAGTAAAGTGGGAGAAGGTGTACAACCATGAATGGTGATCTACCTTTCCCTCAGCCACTATAGTGTCATTGTTAAGCTCACGAATAATCACCGAGTTAGGACCAAATTCCACTCGCATTCCTTCACCAAGGTGAGTAATTTGGTAAACCGATAGAGATTGGTAGAGATCAGAACACTCAACACTTGGTTAAATGTTCCCCATCCATCTCTACCGATCCACTACTGGAAACCGACACTGTCGTGTCATTACCCATCGTGATTTGGGACATTCCACAAGGTTCGATGTTGGAAAACTCAACATGTGAAGAACCCATGTGGTGCGAGGCACCGAATCTATAATCCATGTCGATGAAGGAGCAACTTTGGCTACAAGGGCCTTTCCTTTCTTCTTATCATTTTTAGCACCTTTTGCAACAGAAGACTCGGCCTTCGGAGCACTTTGTTTTATGGATTCAGGAACACTTATTTTATTCTTCTCAAGTAAATGAGATAAGTGATCAATCTGTTTCTTAAAATAGTGTTGCTCATCGTGACCAGTCTTCTTGCAATAGGAACACAAATACTTGCTTTTCTGTGCCTTAGGCTCAGAAGTCGAAGTGTTTGTGTCATTTTTAGGTTTGATCTTGGTTTCTTTCTTAGGTTGATCCTTTGTTTCTTTCTTCTTTTCAGTCTTCTTTCCTTGCTAGTACTTGCTACAAGGGCATGTGACTTGGACTTGAGAGACCCCATTTGAATGAGTTTGTCCTATTCTCGAATGAGTTGGGATGAAAAATAGTCAAAGGAGGGCATTGTCCAAGTATCGCCCAAAGCAACTTTTGTAGCGTAGAAAGTTGACACGAAGACAGAATATTTGGGACCTAGCTTAGAGAGAATCGACAAGATCAGTTGAGAATATTTCTTTTCTACTTGACATCCTTTTAACAATAATCTAATGTGGACAAATTTTGAGAAGAAAGCTTGTAGGTTTTCAAAGTCACTAGGATTTAACCCTAGTAGTTCATTTTCCAACTCATGCACTCTCATGTCATCTAGTTGTCCAAACATCGCATCCAACATTTTCCACGTAGATTTAGGTGTTTCGATGCCTCAATGTGGAAGAGCAAGTCAGGAGAAACAGACATGCAAAGAAGACCTAAAGCTTCATCACTACGGTTTAACCACTTAGATTTTTCAGGTTCATCATCTGGTTCAGTCTCAGTTCCCATGGTGATGCGGAATAACCCTTTACCCCTTAGTTTCATTATTATTTTTGATCTCCATTCAAAAAAAGTTGAACGGCGTAAGCAAAGGAATTGAAAGTGCATCCATAGTGAGAGAGAGAGAAAAGAAATGCAGAAAAGAAACACAACCACCTAGGACAATAACAACCCCCGCTTTCGGCACTTTATAGTTTAGTGCATTGATTACAATCGGGTCCGTGTGTGTGGTTTGAAACACTTGGTAACTCATCTTACAATTAGCGTAATAACGCGCAAGAGAGGAGACCACAATAGTGTTTCGTGGAGCACAACAAAAAGGACACCGTAAACAAGCACAAGCAAAAAAATAGAAAGGAGGCGAAAGCCAACCCTGGTGGTGAGAAAAAAATGTCTCACGTCATAAAAGGAAACCCCTTACTGTGCAGACTATGGCGGACGCGCTCACTAGTCGCAAGCAATAATAAGGGTCAAATACAAGGTTTGGGAACTCAAGGAGTTCAGATAGTCTTCAAAACGCCGGAAAAGAGCTGGAAGGAAGAAAAGAGGTGCACAAAGTGTCACTGCACACTTGAGCGCACGATTAGAGAAAAAAATCGACAATAACCCCTAAATCTTATCGTTTGGAAACGCCCAATTTTACTATTTTTAGAGCTATTGAGTTTTAAAAATGATAGAGAGGTTATTTAGATGTTGATTTTTACGTAAAGAGAGCAATAATGTGTAATTAATAAAAAAATAGATTTAATTAAATTAAATCTAATTAATTACAAGAAAAATAATTAAGATCGAAAAAAAGATCCTAATTAAGATCTAAAATGATAAAAAAAATGAATTAGAATTTTAAATAAGATCTTTTAAATATCTATTTTAGAACTTGATATATATATAAATCAGATCTTTTAAATAAATGACTAATTCATGGATTTAGAAACTTGAAAATATATATTAAAAAACATGTTTAAAAAAAAAGTTTAAAAACTTACCAAAAAAAAAAAGTTAGATTTGTTTAACAAACAAACAAAACTTACCATGAAAAAACACGGGTCATTTTTTAAAAAGCAGAGGATTTTTTTGAGTAAGATTTAAAAGGAAAGTAATTTAAAAACTTACCAAAAGAGAAAGGCATCGGATGGAAACCTTGCCATGTTTTACCTTGCTCACACCAAAAACAAGATGAACAAAGCCGCTTTGGAAAAAAAACACAGAGAAAAAAGAAAAGCCACACTTTGCGAGAGTTTTTAAATCAAGTTTTGAAAGAGTTAGCAGAGATATGTAGGTGCAAAAAGAAAAATTATAGTCCACACAGAGAATTTAAACCCCAAAGAAAAAAAAAAATGTGGCAGAGTTTTTAAACGCATGTGTATGAAAAAAAAGTGCAAGGGAATGAAAAAAGACCATTATTGGGAATGTACAACCGTGACGGGTAGGTTGGCAGCAAAAAACATGTCAACAGGAGGGAAAAGTTAAAAAAGATAAATGTTATACAACAGCCCACAAAATTCCACGCAAAGAGTTTGCACAGTCCACAAAGGCATGAACTATAATTTTTTTAAAAAAACTTAGAGTGTGCACACAACAACCATGATGATTGAAAAAAGTCGAGGGGCAATGACCTAACAAATGCACACCAAAAGTTCGTAAAAATGAGCAACCACTGGTAAAACAAAAAAGATCCTACAACCACAGACTATCATGCATAGACAAATATCCTACAAAAACCAGAGATCTTAAAAAATTTCACTTCCATTTTAATAAATTAAAAAAAATGAAAAGAATCTCTATTTTGGATTTAGTTACATCCAACTAAAAAAACTAGTAAAACCCCTGATTTCTCAAGGTATTTTGAAAACTTGCACATGCACAAGAAAAAAACAAAACAAAAACTTTCCGAGAAAGCTTGTTAGAGATATTAGCAAGATAATTTCTAGAAAATAGTGATCAAAAGATTTGCATGCAGAGTAAAATAATGAAACCAAGAAAGAGTAATAGCAACAAAAAAAATCGAGTGCACATTTACCCATCTCAGCTCTGATACCATGAAAAGAGTTTTCGAGAATCGAATCGAAACGAGGCACCACGAAGTAGTTGCACTCCAACGGAATCATGATAGCTCCAGCGATAGCAAGGAAAAAATGATCAGTAATGGAAGAACTTTCTCAATAGAAACAAATCTTACATAGAGGAAAGATAGTGGAGTGTCTTGGCATACTCATAAATGAATAGAAAAGGGGTACATATAGGGTGTTGAGTAACCCTAGTGCATGATGACATGAAACCCTAAACCTAACCCATGTGAGATGACCCTCCAACATGAGAGAAGGACACATAGGATAACTCAAACTAACAAAACATGGAAAAAGGCAATATTATACACATGGATGTTCTAAATGAAGTAGAATAATGATGCGAATGATATGAATGTAACCGAGAAGCCTCATAATGAAACAATGATTAGCCAAAGGCAAATATCATGAGATGAGATATGGACTAAAGCAAGAGTTTGAACAAGGTCCAAAAAATACACTTGGTACAAAAATAATTATGTTTTACTCATAGAGATCCAAAGGTGTGCACATGGAATTTATTACCTCTTGAAAGGAAGATTTAATAGACAACAAGTGAAGACACCCTAGCCAATGTGTATGAATGATTTATTTTGAAAGGCGATTTATGAATGGATGGGGGAAGGAGAGCCATATATTGCTCCATTTTCTTCCAGCCATCCATAGCCTCGATGGAGATGCATTTGATTCTAATTGAAACACTTCTGCTTCCAATCAGGCATCCATAGCCCCGATGGAGATTATTAGAAATACCCCAAGAGAGAGTTATTTATCAATTTGATTTTTCTTTTAGATTTTGATGTTTGATTGATTTTTGTTCTTTTTCTTTCGAAACATTATTTCAGGTCTCTTGTTTGACAAGGGGTTAATAACCACACATGGATTGATGGAAGGAGGTGGAAGTGATTTTGATGATGACATTGGCCATTGTCAAAAATATGTCCAAAATTTCTTCATAACCATTTATTATATGTGGAATGTGATAGATCTAAGAGGTCACCATTCTTTAATTTACCAAGGTGATAAAAGACCAAGGTCAAAAAGATACCATAGAGATAAATTTCGCAAAATGCATGTGGATAGGCTAACCAAAATATCACCGAAGGGATGAAAATGGTGGGAAGACTTGTAGAAGAAATAATAAGGAAGGGAAGAAAGAAACATCCATCCGTAAACAATACCCATTATCGAATGTTTGATCTTTGTACTACTGATTTTCTTATGTTCTATCATGTTTTTGTATTTTTGTATTGTTTTGATTTTATAGATTTTTGATAATTTTTGGAAAGGTGGGACCAATAAATTCACTCTACATGGTGAGATCCAAAAACAATGTTTACAATTTTACAATTTCTTTGATAAGGGAGACTAAGAATGATTGTTTATCAAAAGTCATGTTATCCCCTATCTTGATGATCACGGTGAGCTCATACTCAACAAATGACTACGATTTATCCTGAAACGTTGATTGTTCATGGGAGCATAAGCTCCCTATCCCAAGGTTTATGTACTTTAAACCATACTTGATGGGTGTGTTGATGTGAATTCTTGAATCGTGTTTGATTTTGAACCCTGAGATCGTTTAAAGTGTTGCGAAATTTGGAGTTCTTTACATTTTTGATCTAAGCTTGATTATGAACCTGTTTGGGTTTCTTATAAGCTTATGCATGACTTTTCGATCCCGAGAAGTGGGAAAAGAAAGCAAACATGGATGTTTAGAAATTATGTGAGAAATGACCACGGATTTCCACACCATTGCTAGAATAAAGATGTAATGGATGAAAAGGATACGATATAAGAATTGAAGAGGATGGGATACCAGGAGGTGAGCCATTGATAGAAGATGATGAAGGGATATTAGAATACGGCCCTAAGATGGAAGAAATATACCTACGAGGACATGGCCTAAGAATAGAAGAAGCTAACACGGACTACTAGGGGGTGACCCAAGTATAGATGAGGAGGGAATAGTCGAGGTGTCCCATAGATAGAAGATTATGAAGGGATACTAGAACATGGCCCGAGAATAGAAGGTAATGGACTTCTAGGAGGTGACTATTGATAATTTTTGCACTTGTGCAGAAATGGGCAACTCGAAACTTTGTTACGATGGATAGCATTGGTGAAGTATACCTAAGCTAGGGAAATTATATAATATTATCTAGTTACTACTGATTTATTTAAAGAGATCACATGAGAAAGAAGAAAACATGGACATAAGAGAGGCCAAAAGCCTAATTATTTTTCTAACTGTTTTCTTAAGTGTGCAGTATAGGTTGCAGCCACGAAAATTTGACAAATCATAGGTACATGCTGGCTAGAAAGAAGAATATAACTTGAGTTTTCAAAGAACTATTCTTCAAATGAAGAATTAAAAGTATCAAATAACGAAAAAAGAAACTTGTTTTAGTTGCAGCAGAGAAGAGGAAGGATCAGATTTCAAGAAGCTGAGGCTAGATAGAAAAGGGAAAACAACTAAAACAAGATGAGAGAGAAGATTCTCGAAAATTTTGACAGGGATTCACCATGTAAAAAGGACATTTACAAATTTTCATTATGTTGTTTTCAATTACTACATGCTTTAAAAGAACTATGAAAATCAAATAAGTGATACTAGAAACAAAAAAACATGATATGATCAAGATAAACAACTAACATCTTTCCAGTTCTCAAATTGCTATATCAGTCCAACAAGAAAGATGTCATTTTCTGTATTTTGGATCAGAAAATACAACTACTATTTCTAGAAATGCATTAAAGAAAATATTTTAGAAATTTTTTGAAGGGCTTCACCTTGTAAAATCAACATTTCAATTTTTCCAACATGCATCTATAATAAAATGAAAATACATTATATAATGCAAAATAAATGGACTACACTTTCAACCATCACCCTAGAAAGTACTTAGAGCATTCATAATACAAAAATTGAAGTATTTTTGGAAAGTACATCCTTCTATGATTTCCAATTGTCAAAAATTAAGGAAGTATGAATCAAAGATATATTACCATATCAAAGAAGTACAACTATTTATGCAATGAAATGGATCAAGAAAAGATTAATAGTAGATTCATCATAGAAAGTTTAGGCTCTATCTGATTACAATAAATTAAGCATGAAGGAACAAAATCTCCATTGAAGGATAATATTTAGAGTAAAATGCATCTTAGAACACTTCTAAGTTACAAAAAGGCACGAGTCTATTTTATTCAATGGACAATCATTAGATAACTAGTGAAATAAATTTAAATTAGAGTTAGAAATTGACACAGATGGAGATCCATGGAATTAACTGAACCAAGTGTTGGTACCATAAAAGAATGAAAATCTCTAAATGATAAATAGTGAAGCCAAGTTTAAGTGTTCAACTAGATCTGAGATATTGCACTCAGTCAACAGTTAATGGAGACATTTTTCTTCAATCCTAAATGATTGAAATATGTGTACTGAATAACATCAAATCACAGAAGGGAGCTAATTATCAGTGTCTCGAAGGTCAAAAGAGTAAAAATTATAGAATTATCAGGTCTCATAAAGCTCGAGAAAGATCAACAACAGATTCACCAACATGAAAGGATAAGTATAAGGCTCAAATACAGATACTCAGAACTCAATATATACAGATCTATAACTCATGAATACTGATTGAAGCCCCATAATGAAATCGAAGGATTCAACACAAAATACAAATGATCCATTTCTTAAGAAAATCCAAATACCCATGAGAGGAAATGAGATTTAACCCTAGATCACAAAATTCACCAAATATTATCGATTCAAAAATGGAGATTACACAAGAATGTAAAGAATAAGACAAAATACTTATGCTATCAATATCAAAGTATTTAAAAATAGTTAACAATCATGCTCAAGGAAGATCAATCTCAAATAATAGAAACTTTAGAAATTGTAGAGGAAAATACTGAATCAAATAAAGGGATTTTCCATGCGAACTCGCTTTTAGGTTCACAAAAACCCTAGAAGGATCCGAAAGGAGAAGAAAAATTTTTTAAAAAAAGTCACATGATTTGGAAAGTTATATAGAAAGCAATCACATAGAAATTTCTTGATTTTCGTTTCATTTTCCAAGTGAAATAAAAAATAGGTCATATCATAAAATATGAAGATCTATAAGTTTGACAAACAACAGTCATCATTCTAGGTAAAAAGACAAACTCTATGCACATAAATGGATACTTACAAGTTTCAGGAAACAAATCGAGCTTGAAGACTCGTCACAAAAATACGAGGGAAAAAGTAAGTACAACTCAAATGAAATGGGTTTTCAAGCTCTGAAATAACACTTACCAAAAAAACCAAGATCTCCATATTCCTCGTAGAACTCCATATCACACAGAAATGCATACCCAATAGAGCTCAGAAAACCGAAATCGTGCTCGAAATTCATGATAAACATTAAAAAGGATGATCAGATCTTGCAAGAAATCTCAACTCAATAGCTAATAATAATCCGAGAGTTGCTATAAAGATTTTCATAAATGTTTAAAATCCTAGCTCAAGCTCAAAAGTGAAGAATACAGAGGGTCCTTACCACATAATCCAAGCTCGAAAAGGAGAAACCGAGCCTCGAAAATGATCACACAGAGCTCAGAAATCGAAAAACTTGAGTTTATAAAGCTCAATGATGGCATCCATTTAAAAGGTTAAAGACCAAAAATATACAGTTCCATAGAAGTGAAGGCTCAGAGACCAAAATGGAATTGAGTCCAGAGCTCCAAGAGCTTCAAAACAATGACGGTAATAAAAAAAAAATTTCCAGGGCTTCACCCAAAAATCATATGCGAAGTGAGAAGATTGGACTAGTTCAAGTGTTTTAACTTAGCACTAGAACTTTAGCTTAACCTAACCCTAACAAAGGGTCAAGAATCGATGGCTCAATTTCGCTAAGTACAATGATCAAATGGCCGTGATGATACGCACCAAATCAAACAATTAACAATGGTCGATCTCACCAACCATCATCACTGCAAAAACAAACCTAACCACATATATAGAGATAAATGGAAATTGAATATAGAGGTACAAATGTCAAGGGCTCAAGATGATCAGCAAATTTCAAAGCAAACTCCATTTGAGTTAAGTTACCAATGCCACCAAAGTTTACCAAGGGGTGAGCCATTGTGAGGAGGGGGACAACCCACGTGGTCAAAGAAATAATCATTGCCAAGACTTCTAAAGTCTAAACCATATACCATGCAATATATCAATAATCCAAAAATCCAACCACTTTGTAACCAATGATCACCGAAAAGGTGATTTTTAAATTATATTCTACCAACCATGCAAAGACCGACAAATTATATGCATGTGTATATTATCAAAAGGGTGGTGAATGTGGTTAGCATGTGCCATGTAAAATGGTCAACCCTTTTTATATGCTAAGTCCACAAGGTGGCCAAACCAAGTAGATAGAAGGTGGTCCCCACTTCAAAGAGGTTGGGTAAAGTTATAAAGTGTCACTCATGTGACCACTCAGGAAAGGTGTCAACATCAGAGTCAAAAGGTGGTCCCAATCAGGATTAATGTTTGGATGAATAATTATTTTGCAAATAGTGCTAAGTATTATAATTATTTACTCACATACAGAGATCTGTATTGTTGCATGCTTCACAAGAAGACACGATAGAGAAGATGACAAATTTGCATGCTCAAAGGAGGAAGCCTTGCTTAGCAAGCAATTTATTATTAGAAAATTATTCACCCATTCTTTCCTTAAAATAGAACAGTCAACTTCAGTTTGACTGTATTGTATTTAAGGCCATTAATGCCTATTTTTAAACTGCATGCTCTAGTTTGTATTATTTTATCCTTTTATTTATTATTAAATAAAGGATAAAATTAGGACACATGGGCGAGTACAACCTTAGGCTATTTTTAGGAAGGGTGGGAAAATTTATTTTGCTATATATTGTGTGCCATTACGCAAAGACACACGAGAGAGGAATTTTTGTTATAGAGTACCTTGAAGAAATTCTACCAGTTTTTTCTTCCGAGTGTAGTATTTTATGCCTTTCCAAGTTATTTTGTAGTCTTGTGTATGTTTATATTAATCTTGTGAATGAAAATTCCCTAATCAACCACTTTACCCTGCTGCAAATTCAGTATTTTCTACTTAATTTTAATGTGCATGTTAACTTATTAGTACTGTTGTGAATCTCCCTCAGTACAATCAAGTGTTTTCCCTTAGATATTTTGCAAAAAACATTAATTGGTTCATGCATCAAGAATCCTTCCCAAATCAGTTGTGTATTTTACTCAGTCAAAGTTCTCATACAAATTTGGTGTATCACCTTAGTTTTAATTATTTTACAGTCATCTTTTACCCTAGAACTCCCAAAAAGTAGTTTAGTATACACCAAGAAGGAACCGACCTTTTAATCTTGAGATTCACCTCATAATAGGTATACCCACATAACTGAGGTGTCTCCATTATATCTATGAGAGAGAGAGATCATTTTTGTTGGCTTAGAAAATATGTAGCCATCTCTCTATAGGGTGCACTTTCGAGAGATAACAATTTTTGGCACGCCCGGTGGGACAACGAATCAGATCTACATGCAAGTTACAAATTCTAGAGCAGATCTAGAGTAGATTTATAGCAAATAAAATTTACTTTTAGGAGCAAGCTGCAACAATTTATTCTAAAGATTTTATGATCTTTTGGCAACTCCACAAAGTTTATTTTAGACTAGTATTATAGCATGTTCCATGCCTAAAGTAACTATGAGATCATCGGTAAGAGGAATTCCTCCTGAGTTTGTTTCTTTACCTTTGAATTCTACTAGAAGGAGAAGAGTTGGTAATACATTACCCTATAATAGACCTAGTTTTGATAACCCTCCTCCTGATATTCCTTCACCATGTATCAATTTTACAATCCATATCCCAGTTTTTCCAATGGCCCTTCAACCACCTAGAAATTTTGTGACCTTTACTAATGGCAGCCCATTAGTAATTCCAGTTTACCATGATATTCCCAATGCTGCCATGAAAAGTTTGCCATCATTTACTAGTGAAAATCAAGTTACACCTGCTGAACATATTAAAGATGTTGCAGCCATATGTGTAGTCCATAATATCACTCATGAAGACGTAGCTTTAAGAATTTTAGCTGCATCTTTTAAAGGACAAGCCTTGCAATGGTATAGAAATCTAGAGATTGGAAGCATAAGATCTTGGGATAATTTAGGTGAAAAACTACTGAAACAGTTCCAAGATAATTCAAACCATTTATCCCTCATAGAACAACTATCTACTATCAAAAGAGCCCCTCATGAGTATATGTCTAGTTTCAACATCCATTTTGCTAGGACTTGGGAAAGAATCCCAGCAAGTGTTAAGCCTCAAGTTGATCACGCTTTCCTTTATTACCTCAGAGCATTAAATAGTGATATTTCAACTATGATTCAATCCATGGGAGGTGATACTCTTCCCGATGCCTATGACATTGCTATAAAAGCTGAAAACAACCTTATTCAAGCTGGAAAATTAGCACCAAGGCCTATAATGCCATTTTTGGTAGATTTAGCCCCTATTCCACAACCTATTACAATTGTGGAGCCTACTATTGCAGCCCCATCCCCAGATATGTTTAAAGCCTTTGCAAACCATGGGAAATAAGTTGACATCAATTGAAAAAAACTTGCATTGCCTAACAGACCTTATCAAGCTCCTTATCAACAAAATCAGCAAAATAGGTAGCCTTACCAACAAAATCAAAATTATAGGTAGCCTTATCAACAAAGGCAATTTGATTTGAACATTCCTAGTACATATAATGCTTTGGTTCCAGTTAATATGGCTACAGAGGAGTGGTGTCAACCTTGCAATCAGCCTCATTCAGCTACAAATTACCCAAATGCTTTCCTAAACCTGAATCTTGTTACACAACCTCAATCTGAAGCATTGTTCATGCCTCAAATGGAGAGTGGGCAGCAAGAAAATCATGTTCAGAAAGCACCTGAATAGAATTTGGTCAGCTTCAATGAAGAAGATTTCATTGTAGTTACCACTAGAGCTCAAGAAAAGGCTACTGAGAATAAAAACAGCAAAATAGACCTATGTTGCCCACTGTTACTGATAATTCAACATCTACAGCCCCAAAACTAGCTAACAGTCCTGCTGTCCCACAAAGAACAACAAATGTTATAGCTGGTAAAGAGCAAAAAAATAGCTACAACTTGATCCAAGAAGATTATTTATTCCTTAGATATCTAAAGCTATTGAAGTAGAATCAGTTTTTGCTAAGGCTTATGCTAAAACAGTTGAATCTATCTCTAAAACGGTTGCTTCTTTTAATATCGTTGATGTAATGAAAAAGCATAATGTTAACATCTCGATGTGGGATGCTCTAAGCATTCTAGGACAGTAAGATTTACTCTCTCATGAACTAGCTAAGCTATAAATTTCTTCCAAAATAGCAGAAAAGGAGGTTCAAAAGACAGATATGGTCCTTGGAACACTTGATCAAGACCACCTAAAAGGGGTTAGATGGATGGTTCAGAAATTTTTAAATGCTCATGACATAAAGAAACCACCACCATTTTATCTATCACTAATTATTGGAGAAAATCTAGTTCATAACTGCATGGTGGACAACGGTGCAAGTAGCACAGTTATGCCAAAAGCAATTGCTGAAAAATTGGGCTTGCAGTATGAGCCTACAAAAAAGAGTGTTTTACAACTTGATGGAACTACAACTAATACAATTGGTATAATCAAAAATTTAGAGGTAATGTTACATGCTTGCCAAATGTTTCCATCCTATAAGATGTTACTGTTGTGGATTTACCTCCATATTTTGCTTTGTGCTTATCTAGAGATTTTACAGTGAAAATAGGAGGTTATCTCTCTTCAGATTGGTCCTTCTTGTTTTTCACCACACGTTATGGCACTAAGGTTACTGTCAATTCAGAACCATTGGCCAGATTTCACATTGAGCCTCATTCTCCAAATGCAGTGGCCAATTATTCAACATTGGATCAATCTGATTTTGATGATGTAGCTCAAGTTTCAGCATTAGAGGGTGTTTCTAACATGTTTATGGATGAAAAAATAGTTGAAGAACATGCCCATGATCCTTTTAAGGAAGTTGAAGAACATATTTTTGGTGTATATTGTATGCATGAAGAAAATGCAACACTTCCCTTACTGTCCAAAATAGAGAATTCAACGGAAGGGATTTGGAAGCTTCATTTTGATGGAGCTAAGAATAAGAAAGGATAGGGAGCAAGTTTGATGCTCACTTCCCCAAAAAATTAAAGGTATTTCACATCTTTGAGTCTCCAATTTTCATGCACTTGTAATGTAGCTGAATACGAAGCATTAATTCATGGCTTACTTTGGGCAAGAAAAAGAGGTATCAACACATTACAAATATTTGGTAATTCTCAGTTGGTTATCAATCAAGTAAAAGGATTCAATGTTTGTAGAATCCATTAATGAAATCTTATAGACATAAATTTTCAGACTTAATGGAAGATTTTGACACTATTAATATTCAGTCTATTTCTAGAACTAAAAATAAGCACATAGACAAACTTGCAGCAATCAGTGCTTGTTTTGAATTGCTGGAATAGATAGAAAACAAAAAAAATTAGCCCAATATTAAGCTAATTGTCAGGCCCTCTATACCTGATAATGAATCAAATTGGTAGGTTTTTGAAAGTGATGATCAAATCTATAGGTTTTTACAGTAAAAAGCTAAATTTTCAGCAGTAAATCAAGATAAATTACAGCATTTATACAGTGACCAGATTGTTCAATTAAATACAAATAAATTACCTCAAGTACTTGTCACGTTGGAAGACATCTTCAACATTGATGACCAATTGAGAAAGGAAAAAATAAGATGTCAACTCATGCCGATATAATTACGATGAAGGAAATATTTATTCCTTGGAAAGGTATGTTCGTTATGAAGATGTTTTCAAATACCAAGACATGAAAGGGTTATTCAACATACCTTGAAATCAGCCAAATTCTAAACCAGTTAGGTAGAAACAAAGGCTTGTAATCCTAGAATAGAACCTCTTATGAGGAAAGAGTTATCAAAATTGATTGAATCAGGAATTATTTTCCCAGTTAAGCATTCAAGTTGGGTAGCAAATCTTGTTCCTGTTAGGAAGAAGAATGGAGAAATCAAATTATGTGTGGATTTCAAAGATCTTAACAAAGCATCGTTAAAAGATCATTATCCACTAC
The DNA here is from genome assembly GCA_018340775.1 of Taxus wallichiana var. yunnanensis. Taxonomy (NCBI): domain Eukaryota; kingdom Viridiplantae; phylum Streptophyta; class Pinopsida; order Cupressales; family Taxaceae; genus Taxus; species Taxus wallichiana. The sequence continues at coordinate 160,381,630 of CM031237.1, forward strand.
CAAATATGGATCAAATTTTGAGAACAATTTCAGGTTTAGATAGATTATCTCTTCTAGATGGTTACAGTGGATACAATCAGATTTTAGTCCGAGAAGAAGATAGATACAAAACAACTTTTACCACCAAGTGGGGTACTTATGCTTACAAAAGAATGCCTTTTGGTCTTTCAAATGCCGGTGCAACGTTTCAACGTGCAATGGACATGGCTTTTCATAGCCTATTAAATAAATGCATCCTTGTTTATTTAGACAATGTTACTGTATTTTCAAAAGATTCTAAAGAACATCTAATGCATTTAAGGTATAACATTTCAGTTATGCAGCAATTTGGAATATCCTTGAACCCCAAAAATTCTATCTTTTCAATACATCAAGGTAAACTACTTGGCCATATTGTTTCTAAGAAAGGTTTAGCAATTGATCCTTTCATAATCAAATCTATATCACAACTATCATTGCCTCATCACAAGAAGGAATTACAGAGATTTTAGGAAAATCAACTTTGTTAGAAGATTTGTTCTAGATTTTACAACGATTGGTTAATCGTTAACAACTATGTTAAAGAAAGAGAAAACATTCTCTTGGACCAGCGAAGGGAGAGAATGTTTTGAAGCTATCAAAACAGCTATCTCTCAGGCTTCTACTCTTGCAAATCCAAATTTTGATAAATATTTTACAATGTATGCACTTGCAGGAGTTGAAACAATCTCAACTATTCTAACTCAGGTCAATGATGAGAATATCGAGTAGCCAATTGCTTTCTTTGGACAAAGTTTGCATGATTATGAAACAAGGTACACATTTCTTGAAAAACAAGTACTTTTAGTAGTCAGAGGACTAAAGAATTTTAAGTACATGCTTTCAAACAATAAAATTCATGTTCTTGTTTCTCATCCAAGTGTGAAATCTTTCTTGCTAAACAAAGAATTGAATGAGAAAAGAGTAGGCTGGATAACGAAGGTTATGGAATATGATGTTGATATCTAGGTTGCTAAGATATTTTAAGGTAAAGGTTTATGCGAGCATCGAGTTGCTGATATGGAAAAATAACAAGGTGTAGAACTTGAAGATTAAGAACAACATGCTGAAACTACATATCAAAAATCAAATATCATGTTCAAAAAGAAAATTAAGAACTCAAACTTCTCAAGAAATTCAAGAATCAAGGTGGATGACTGATTTGGTTAACTATTTATAGCATGACACCTATCCGGAAGGTATGGATAAGAATAAATGAAGGTATTTCAGGTTACAAGCTATTCATTATCTTTTTGTTGATGGTGTATTGTTCAAAAGAGATATAAATGAATCTTGTTGCGATGTGTTGATTACGATAAAATTCAGAAAATATTATCAGAATTCCTTGAAGGACCTGCAGAAGTTCACTTCTCAAAGACGTACTATAGCCTTAAAGATCATGAAGCAGTTACTATTGCCTAGCATATTAAAAGAGTACTTTGAATGGATTAGAAAGTGTAATAAATGTGCTTTCTTTGTTGGAATAGAATGTTTAGCTTCTCTACCTTTACAACCTATTTCAGTTGATTGACCTTTTATGCGCAAAGGGGGTCTTAAATTTATTGACATGATAAACCCACCTTCTTCATAAGGACATAAGTGGATCTTAACTACTACAGATTATTTTACATGATGGAATGAAGTAATAGCCTTGAAAGATGCTAATGAAACTTCAATACTATCCTTTTATGAAGGTATAGTTTACAGATTTGGTGTTCTGGCAACTATCATATCAGATAATGCTCTAGCATTTCTTGGTGCTAAAGTAATAGATTGGGCTATCAACCATGGAATCTATTTAAGCTCTTCATCTAATTATTACCCACAAGGTAATGGCTTAGCTGAGAGTACTAACAAAAATATGTTAAGGATCATCAGAAGAACACTCAAGGATAATCAAAGAGCTTGGCATCTGATGTTGAATTCAACACTTTGGGCTGATAGGGTGACTCCTAAGAGATCAGTTGGTAATTCACCATACAAACTTGTGTATGGAAAAGAAGCAAGAATGCCTATTTTAGTTGAGTTACCTACATTAGATTTGCTACATCAAATGGAGCTACTTGAGAATGAACCATTGCAGGTTCGTTATGCAGAGTTAATGGAATTACAAGAGCTAAGAGATCAAGCTCATTTAAATATGGAAAAGAATCAAGAAGATGAAGAAGAATTTTGATAAGAAAGACAAATTCAGAATATTCAATGAAGGAGATATTGTGTTGAAATGGGATGCTGATTTTGTAATGCCATGAAGACACTAAAAATTTGATACACTCTGGAGTGGTCTTTACATGATTTCAACTTACAAGGAACACAATGCTTTTCAGTTTCGAAGCTGAATGGAGAGGAACTCCCCATTCCTGTGAATGGTATGTTTCTCAAACACTGTTATTGAAAATATTACAGTGATTGTTAGAGTAGGATTTCCATTCAATAAGTGTAGTTTCTACACATTACATTGTTCTTTATTTCAATAAGTGCATTCGTGCATGTGATCTGGTTTGCTAGATATTTTCCTAGCTTTAGTTTGTTTTGAAATGGTTAGACCTTTTAAAAAAGACATATTTTGGTTACATGTTTGGACTCCATGCCCAATGGAAAAGAGTAAGGCACTAGTATATAAGCTAGCAAGAAACTTTCCCCACAGGATCACAAGAAATGTGGACAATTTCTACACTTATGTAGAAATGGGTAACTCAAAATTTTGTTATGATGGATAGCATTGGTGAAGTATACCTAAGCTAGGGCAAATTATATCAAACTATGTAGTTACTCTTGTTGATTTATTTAAAGAGATCACATGAAATATATAGCTATGTGTGCTGTTATAAAATGTAACACATCACATAGTCTGCAATTTCATGATTATCCTCAACAAAAGAACACAATCCCTGAAAGACAATTGTGTTTTTTTTATGAAGACATTCAATTACAGAATAAGTGAAGTGTAAAGTTTTGGAACAAAAACATAAGTACAGATTCCGTGAAAATAGAATTCATTATCTTGGATGTTACATGTTCTTTAAATGTTTCCTTCATGATTAAGACATGCAATTATGTTACTTGAGTTGTTTAGTTTATTATACAATCCATACGAGAAAATAGAAATGTAGAAAGAGATATACAACTCATGTACATAATTCAATGCTTTATTCGTAAGGAGAATCAAATGTTTCCCACAAAATTCATGGGATGTAATCGAAAAGTAAAGTACATCTAATGAAAACAAGGTACACATGCATGAAAGAGAAAGTAAAGAGTATGAGTTAACCCATCATTGCCTTGGGAGTTTCTTTCTTTGATAAAATCATATTTGCTCCAAATTTTCTCCATCTCTCGTGGTAGAGGCCATTGTACTTAAAAGGTAAAAGTTAAATCTCATTAAATGAGATGTATAATAGGATAGTGAACTAAAGAAAGAGATGTATAAGCAACTATTTCATTTAATGATTTTATCAACATCATTCAACCTTGCAAACTCACATGAGTTCAATAATCAGGTCCGAGAAAAACAAGTAGATTATTGAAAATTCGGTCTTGATTCAAGCTTGAGATGTTAACCCTGATTTTTAAACTTCACCAAATATTATCGATTCAATATGGAAATTCTCGAAGGTGATTGAATGATGAATATAACTTAGTATCATCAAGGAAGAGATATACTCATATATTTTCTTTTGCAATGAGCAAGTAATGACAAAGAAATCAAATGTGGATGGAGGAAGAACTCTACAAAGAAGAATAACAATACCTGGAATGTCAAATACAAGGCATTTTGCATATAACGTAACTTGGTTTTGGAAGAAAGTATGGCAAAGACTCTATCCAAAAGGATCTAAGGTTTAAACTTTGTTTAAAAAAGTAATGTCTTGGAAAGTTATATAACACAAATAACGAAAAATGATATTCGAACACAAGATACACAGATCTACAAGTTGATAACAAGTCATCATTCTAAGTTGAAAAAAGTCTATGCTCAGAAATGGATTTTGACAAGTTTCAGGTAACAAATCGAGCTCGAAGGCTCACCACAAGGAAAATACGAAGGTACAAATCCAATGAAATGGGTTTTCGAACTCTAAAATGGCACTTACCGGGAAGATTTGAGACCAGAATTATTCTCGATCTCCATAACATACAAAAAGTAGACCTGTGGAGCAACCAAATCCGAGCTCGAAAGTCATGATAAAAATTAAAAGGGATGATCGATCTTGCAAGAAATCTCAAACAATAGCTCAAAATAATCCAGTTTTGGTGGTGAAACCCCGAGAAAAATGATAAAGGAGTAGCTTGAGCTCAATCGCTTAAAGAATTAAGACATACCAATTGTAAAATGACTCTTGCAGAGCCACGAAAAGAAGCGCCGCACAAAGACACTCAGTCATAGACGCACCAAGTTTCGAACTCACGGCAAGAAACGAAGGATAAAGACCATTTTATCAGCTCACACAATAGCTCAAACAAAGTTCCACGAAGGGAAGACCAGAAAAGAAGCACAGAGATAAACCAACTCTGGAAGAAGAAGACATGCTCGAGATTAAAAAAATGGCGGTCTCGCAAAAATTTTCCAGTGGCTTCACCAAGAGCTTAAAATGAAATGAAATGATCATCATGCTCAAAGCTTACTTCTACAGCCAGCTCGAGAGTAGAGTTAACAAACCCTAACCAATGATCAAGCATCAATGATCAATATTCAGCCAGGTACGAAGATCAATGACCAATGAGCATTCACCAAATTCAAAGCAACTAACCATGGTCAAGATCCCACCCACCACCATCAATGCAAAGCTTGAACCCTAATCACAATCAAGGATCAACGTTGTCCAACAAATAGGTATAGAGATCAATGGCCGACGATGGTCACCAACCGCCACACAGACCCAAGTTTCTCCCATTTTATTAGAGGTTAATTACAAATGCCACCGACAATATTTCCAAGGGGTGAGTCACCATGGGGAAGGGGCCAACCACATCATCAAGTCAAATAATAAATCATTTCCAAGAATTTTAAAAGTCCAAACTATATGCCACGCAAAGATATCAATAATTCAAAAGTTGACTAGTTTGTTACCAATGATCTCCGAAAAGGTGATTTTTAAATTATATGCTACAAACCATGTAAAGACCAACAAATTATACGCATGTGTATATTATCAAAAGGGTGGTGAATATGGTTACCATGTGCCATGTAAAATGGTTGACCCTTTTAACATGCCTAAGTCCACAAAGGTGGCCGAGTGTAATATCCCCTTGTATTATTTCAAAACACAAATTTTCTAAGTCCACAAGGTGGCCAAACCAAGAGAGTAAAGGTGGTCCCCACAAGGAGGTTGGAGTGAAATTGCAAAGTATCACTCATGTGACCACTCAGAAAAGATATAAATATCAGAACATGTGCACATGAGGTGGTCCCCACAAGAATAATTATTTTGCAAATATTGCTAAGTGTTGTAATTATTTGCTCACATACAAATATCTCGTATTGTTGTATGCTTCACAAGAGAACATATTAGAGAAGAGATAGAGTCAAGCATGTCATGGAGAGAGACTTACTTTGCAAAGCAACCTTATTTTTAGCAAATTATTCATCCTTCTCTTTCTTAAAAATAGATCACCAACTTCTAGTTGACTCGAGATGTATACAAGGATTTTAAATGCCTATCTTTAACTGCACGCTCTAAATTTTATTATTTATCCTTTTATTTATTATTAAATAAAGGATAAAATTAGGATGCATGGGTGAGTATAGCCTTAGGCTATTTTTAGGAAGGGTGGGAAAATTTATTTTTCTATATATTGTGTGCCCTTGCAAGGCACAAAGAGAGGAATTTTTGGATATACGAGTACTGAAGCATTCTACCAGTTTTGCCTTCTAAGTATTAAGTAATTTCTTGCCTTACAAATTATTTATAGCTTGTGTTTATTTATGTTAGTATTGTGAGTGCAAATTCCCTGACCAATCAACTTACCCTGCTGCAATATCAGTAAATTTTGCTTAATTTTAATGTGCATGTTGACTTATCAATACTTTTTGATATCCTTCCTCATTACCACCAGTTTTTTTCCTTAAATACTTGGAGAAAACTATTAGTTCATGCATCAAGAAAGCCTTCTTACATTAATTGTGCATATACTCAGTCAAATCCCTCACATAAGTTTTGGTGTATCACCTCAGTTATTTATTTTACAACTTTTCTTACCCTACAACCCAATTTAGGATACATCAAGAAGGAACCGGCCTTTTAATCCCAGAGATTCACCTCACAATAGGTATACCCATAAACCCGAGGTGTCTCCATTGTATCTACGAGAGAGAGAGATCAATTTTACGAGGCTTAGAAAATTTGCAGCCATCTCTCTACAGGGTGCACTTTCGAGAGATAACAATGACCCACATGTAGAAAATGGAGGGCTAGTAGGACATGGCCCTAGGATAAAAGACGATGGGCTAATCAATGGTGACCAAAGGTGAGATTTTTATTGAGGAATGATGATAGGTAAGGAATGATTTGGCAACAATAAGATAGGCCATAGATCAATGATAGACCCCACATATCATCATGCTCGAGAGGAAGGTGAAGATGGAATAACAAAAGAAGAATCAAGTTCCATGAATTTAGGCTCCTCCTCTATGTTATGATAAAAGGATTCAACTTATTTTCACCAATATGTGAGCATATCGAGTTCAAGAAAGAACCCTTGTTTACAATCCTCTAAAGGGATGTCATCATGTAGTCCGATTTTTCCTTCATGCTTAGAAAATCAATCAAGTAGAGTTTGTTAGTCTTTGAGCATAGGAGGTTGACTAGAAGAAGTAGGTTTGAAATGAGGAGAATATTGATTGAAAGAAGAAGATGAAGATTTATGATGATGTAAATGAGGGAAGACTTGACCTTATCTCTCCCACGAAGATTTTTGATAGTTATTTAAAGAGATATCTTAGCACATAGATTTTTTCTAATGGTTTGACATGGTCGTAGACATTGGTCTTTAGAAGATGGATGATGAAATGTTACGATATGGTTGAAAGGGATCAAGGTCCTAAGAGGGATTGAATTTGGTTTGATAGCATAAGACGACTCAAGAGACAATGTATGTTTGGAGGAAGGTGTCTCATGAATGGACAATTTAGATATGGACTTAGGTCATTTTTCTAGAAGATGATGTAATGTAGGTTGGAAAGTAGGATCTCATATCCATTAATTAAGCTTATGACGTATGAGTTGAATTGGACGATTGAATAGAGGGAATCCGAGTCGTGGAACTCTTTGAAGGAGGAAGAGGTCGTTGAGATGACCGATAAAGGAGGTCCTGCTAAGTAAGGGAGGAACATGACTAAAGAACTGAATTAGATGTCCGATCGATGGAACTTGGAGTCACACAGCGAGTCTTCAAAGGAGGAAGACATTTTGAGGTGATTTGGAATAAATATCCTACAAAGGAAGGGATGACCATGATTCAAGATTTGATCTAGGGTATCCGAATAATAGTTGGGATCCGAATCTTCGGAAGAAGAGTGGGAATCCAAATGGTAGTTTGGATCTCAATCGGAAGAAGAGTGGGGAGCTCGAATAATAATTTGGATCAAAATAATCCAAACCATACCACCGAATATGACCTGAAGGTGGGGAACATGGTACCCGATTGTGACTTCTAGCATGAAGAACCAAATGAGGTTTAGTCGTAATGAATATCTTTTGATTTTAATTCCTAAACCTACGTTACATATTGTCGTAAATGTGAGAAATCACAAAATATTTAGTTATTGTTGGCATTGTTTAGGAGAAATTTTCTAGACCTAGATAGTGCAAAAAAACTTATTCAAAGTGAATAAGGCTCCATGTCAATTTGGGAAACACAATGAAAGCCAACTAGACAGTTCGTAAGTATGGTGATGCATGCATGGTTTTCCAAAGGGAACCTAAGGAAAATAGACATTGTGATGACACAATATCGATGAGAGTGAAAAGGATTTTCCTAGATTATAAGTTCTCTAGATGAATAATCACAAGGAACAATCATGTAAGTTTGAAACAAAAATCCAATCAATAAGGAAATACTCCCTATGTTTGTTTTAGAAAGGTAGTCGAGCTTTATAAGATACTTAACAATATGTCCCTACTTATGTCGAGTTCAAAGATATGAACAAGGTGTAAGTAATAAAAAAAAGTTAATGTGACCTCCTAATAAACTATACTAGAAGCAAGCCCTAATTCAATCTAGACCTATACTCCGAGAAGTGTCAGTTACAATTGTGAGTGACACACAATGTCACCAAGATACGTTGACCAAACTTTGCAAGAAAGTAAGGTAACAATATCGAGATGATATTGATATAACACACACAAGCAGTAACACTACACACCTTTCAAAATCAAGGTGATAATTGGAATTAGATCTAAGGCGTCAAGTATACCTAAGAATTGTTAAGGTGTGTATAGCGTAACCTTACAATGTAGGTATTTAGGTCAAGTTTACAAGAAACAAGACGTAAATATCACAATTGTAGTGACACGATATAAACAAGATAACCATTCTAAGGAGAATCGAGGTGACAAACCAAACCTAACTACAAAAGTGATCTTGACATGGATATCAAGATCACAGACGGCTACCAAAGATAATATTAACAAAATGTTCTTACTTAAGTCGAGTTCAAAGAATTGAACAAGGCGTAAGTAACAACAAGAAGTTAATGTGACCTCCAAACAAGGTATACCAAAAGCAAGCTCAAATTCGATCAATACCTATATCTTAAAAAGTGTGAGTTACAATTGTGGGTGACACAACAATGTCACAAAGATATGTTAACCAAAATTTGCAAGAAAGTAAGGTATTAATATCAAGATGATATCGATGTAACACACGCAAAAGGTAACACGAAGCACTTTTCAAAATCGAGGTAGTAACAAAATCAAACTAAAAGCTTAAGGTATAACTAGGAATTGTTAAAATGTGTGCAACGTAACCTTACAATGTAGATATTTAGGTCCAGTTTACGAGAAACAAGACGTAAATATCAAGATTGTAGTTATACGATACAAACAAGCTAACCTTTCTAAGGAAGTTCAAAGTGATGAACCAAGCCTAACTATGATGACGATCCTAACTTGGGTATCAAGATCAAAAAGGCTATCAATTATATAAGAAATTATCCACACATTTTAGATGTTTAACTAACCCAGCCCCAAACATGGATGGGTGTAAACATAATAAAAAGTGGCGAAACAATCAATTGATAACGTAAAGGTAGTCACTCTTCTTTTGATCAACAAAGTGTCAAAAGAAAGTGAAGGAAGTAGATTAATATGGGGGTGAAAAATTCTAGTCTTACTTTGGAAAAGTTTCACCTTACCTTAGGGTAAGTGAAAAACTAAGCTAGAGTAACACATCACACGTTTCATGATGAAATGATGGCTCACAAATCAACATAGTTTTGAAATGGTCATAGGGGGCTCTGGAAAAGAATATCTTCCTAGGTGGTTCTCTCAACTAGGTGTTACAAGTTATCTAAGAGCATGGTGTGGTTTTCCAAGGAAAGTTGCAATGAATAATCCTTGGAGTATCTCAGATTTTCCCCCTTCAAGTATAGTGGGCATTAATTGCATCCATTGTGTAATCTTGATAGGGTTATAAAATGGATAATCTTGTAACTCTAACTCACAAGGACACACTAGTCAAGTAGGTTGTGCGGAGCACTTCCCATTTCATCCACAAGGTTCCCTCTTCACGTGGACTACTTTAGGGTTCTGGTACCACCCCATTGTTATAGCTTAATTTTTATGCCAAAGGGGTTACGTTCCGGTTAAGCGGAGAGATACGTACCCTTTTATGAAACTTGCAATACAAAGTTATGAATATGATGTTCTTTTTATCTTGTTTATTTTGATGTGGTTTTATTGAACACCTTCTAGAAATATGTATGAAACTATATTAGAAGTTTTGATTTTGTTTTGAATCCACCTTTACTTGACAAGCATGTGTTTGGCTATGCCTGACCAAGGTTAGTAAATTTTAAAAAACGTCATATAAAGGAGATAAGATGTTGTTTTTGATTTCCTAAATCGTCCTAAGACGCAAGGAAAGAGCATATGCAACAAGGTATCTCACTCAATTTTTTAATAAATGGAAAATTCCTAAGTAAAATGTCAAAAATAAGTTCCTTTTAACCAACTTTGAAAGTTAATTGAATTATTTTGCAAGTATGAAGAAGGTAGTGAAACGTTTCTTATTCCCAAGATCACCTAGAAAGGCACAAGGGAAGAGCATACACGTTTCAAACCTTCACAAATAAATATGAAACATTTTAACTAAGTTAGTATGAAAAATTTGATGGAAAAAATCCTGTAAACCATTCATTAGTCCCACAAATACCTTTCACAGTGTTAGATTAACCAAGAAAACAATTTTTCAAACTTCAAGACACGTTAGAAAATGACTTAGTTACCTAATAACATAAACCATAAATTTTCTATAAGTCAAAATCCTAATTTTATGTTTCCATTGCGTATTTCTCTTCAATACCTTTCCAACGCAACAAAAACAGAGTCGTTTCAAGTTCAGGAGAAAAAGTTATGGCCTCCGGAAGATAAGCTATGTAGACGGTTACTGCGTGTGCGCACCTTTGTGTAAAAATAACACGTGAGAGTTATGCCTACGTGCATAGAATGGTATGTGTGCCCCCTTTCCTGTAGGTGGCTAAAAAAACATGAGATTTTTCAAAAATAATCTCAAAAATATCAAAAATTTATCGATTTGGTTCAATTTTGGCAGCACTTCACCTCCTTTGATCCTGCAAAGAGCACAAAAACAAGACAATCCTAGCTAAACTAGCTAAGAAACTTGATATTTATCCATTAATACAAGAAAGCTTAGTGAAATTCAAAACTTGAAACTAATCTATTTATTTTTTTAAAATAATCTAGAAAGCTTGAAACTAATTTAGAAAGATTGAAACTAATATAGAAAGCTTTGAAACTAATCTAGAAATCTTAAAACTAAGAAACATTTAGAAAATAAAAAAAGCTTTAAAGTGTCTCGCATTAATGGAGGATAGACTAAGTGTCCCACCGGGCGTGCCATATGTGTGCCATGAAAAATTTTACAAAGCTATGGAGTGAGGCTAAAGAACCTCAAAGCTTAACTAACTCAACCATGCACCATGGGATAAGAGCTAAACAAGAAACTATGTATGCATATATAAATTTGGAATAAATATTCAAACCTTAGCATATATTCTACTCTCTACTCCATGAAATCCTAATGAAAGTGAACCTAATTTAGATCCTAAGCAATCAAATTATGTGATTAGTTGTTTTCTCCCAAAAATAGTGAAGATATCTCTCCAAGTTGGCTACATGGCCAAACTTTAGATCTTCCCTTACTAACTATATTTGAGTGGATGGATGCAAGATGGGAGAGTTATTAACAATGGAGTATGGTCAATATCTAAATTTTATATTGCTTAAAGCTATCACAAATGGTTTCTAATACCTTTTAAAGTGCTTGAGAGAAAAGGACTTGTGAGTAAAGTTGTATGTTGAATGGGTAGGCTTAGCCTTGTATTTATAGTTTTCCAAGCGGAAGAGTTTGAACTTCTTGTGCATGTGGGACTAAATCTCAAAAAACACTTATAGATTAGATTAGGATAAACATTCTTTAGGCTTAGTTAAGCTAGGATTAGGCTAGTTAAGCTCGATTATCAAGTGATTAGAGACTCATTGAGAGTTGGGAGGGGTCTAGTTAATCAATTTCAGGACCGATGAGATAGCCTAGGAAGCCCATAAAAGTGGTATAGAGAGAACTAGGAGGTTATAAAAGGTCCAAAGGAGGAATATTTAGCTAATAAGAGAGATATTATCCCAATTAGATGATTAGAAGAATAATACGTGACCAAAAAGGTCTCGTAAAGGGTATCCGAGAATGGAATGAAGAATGGGGAATTAACAAAGTATCGTTAATCGTTGAATTGGAGGAAATGGTAAGTGTAAGAATATTTTAGGTGTCTACACTCCTTAACCTTTCCCACCAACCTAAAATTTTATATGATGGGTCAAATTTATCCCCTATTGTGTTTTTTTGAAGGAAAAATAGGCAATTAATTACACCTTTTTCCTAACTCTCTTAATTGTATCCTTGAAGTGCGGAATGATGGATTGTGTGTAAAAAATCGGAATGTTTATGTGTTTGACTTGTGATGTGGATTATGGAGAGATGATGTTGCATCCTACATGGAGCTAGCTCACCATCCTCTCCACCATTTTCTATTTATTGGAATTTATTAGTTGTTTTTGGGGTTACTTGCTTGGAAAA
>CM031237.1:160398959-160579352 GCA_018340775.1 Taxus wallichiana var. yunnanensis
GAGAAAGGGGGATGACATAGTAGGCATGACACATAGGTGACAATTCGCATTCAAACGATATAGGACAATCGGTCAAAGGGTAAACCCCTTTTCCTCATAATAAACACGAGATCCACACAGTCCTCATTTAGACCACAATATCTAGCATAAAGAATAACCCACAACAAGAGTTTCCAAACCACTCACAATTTAGGCCTCCACAAAGATATGATGCACATAGAGGGTGGAGTATATGGCCTCTTGCCCACGGGGACCCGTCGGGACACGAGCACAACCTAAAGCTCGGTCGATCATAGCTCATCCATGCTAGCCATAAATTTTTTGAGCGGGATCATCGGGGTCTACAACGTGGGCTACTAGAGCACCTCAGGAGTATCTTCTCATTGGATGGGACTTAAAGTTATTATGGATGCATTTCCCAGGGGACTTCATTGGAGAGATTATCCCAGAACCTAAAAAGAAGGGTAAGGGCCCTATTTCTTAGCCGCGATTTGGGGATGTGGTATGGATTTATAGGATTTATGAATCATCGAGAATCACCCCACATGAAGAGATAGTAATGTGATCAATACCATAGGTATAATTAGTGGTATTCCTATCTCATTGTATTTGACTCAAGCTCTTTAGACTCTTTAGTTTCTCCATATTTAGTAGAGCGATAGAAGCTCGTGACAGGTTAGGCAAGGTCATAGTTGGGGCGTAGATATGGCTTCTGGAGCCAAAATCACAATGGAATCCTTAATCATGGAGTGTGTAGTAGACCTAGGACCCTTCACCAAGACTTTAGATCTTTGCATCCTTTGTTAGGGATCTTATGGGATTTTTTTGCATATGGATTGGATTTTAATGCACAGGTCTAGAGTGGATTTCTATAATAAGGTGATATCTTGTGCAGATGATTTGGGATTTTAGTTAGTGATTGTTAGGGTTAGGATGCCTATATCCATTCTCACTATATCTTTATGCATCAAAAATGGTGTGCACATAATGGATGCTAGTTATATGCCATTATAGTCAGTGATAGGTTTGAGGATGGGATTAGTGGGATTTCACTCGATGACCATCACATTTTACGATAGTTTTTAGATGTCTTTCCCAATGAGTTACCTGATCTACTTCCTCTACGTGATATATATTTCCATATATACTTGGTTCCTTGAGAAGATCCTATCTCATGCATGGTTTACAGGATGAATACCCACTGAGATTTATGAGCTCAAGTTATAGCCTGGATGACCTTCATGAGAAAGTACTAATCTTTCCTAGTATATATCCTTAGAGTGAACTAGTGATTTTTGTGAAGAAGAAGGATAGATCCCTGAGGTTGTGTATTTATTACAGGAAGATGAAAAAAATACTAACGATCAAGAATTGTTACCCCCTTCAATGTATTGATGATTTGTTTGATTAGATGAAGTTGGATACTTTATTTTCAAAGATAAATCTTAAGTCAAGGTATCATCAACTGGGGATTATAGAGGAAGATATCTATAAGATATCCTTTCATACTCGATACGGTCACTATGAGTTCATAATTGTGCCATTTAGACTAACGAATGCCTTTGCAGTGTTCATGAGTTTGATGAATGGGGTATTGATAATTTTAGACCATTTTTTACTCATGTTCTTGGATGATATATTGGTATACTCACACATGTGTGAGGAGCATGAGGCGTACCTTCGACAAGTTCTATAGTGTCTTCGATAGTAGCATCTATATTGGAACCTGGAGAAGTGTGCATTCTTTCTGAAAAGGTTCAATATCTAGGTCACATCATTTTTGGGGAAGGAATCAAAGTTGATCCTTCCAAGATTAAAGCTCTCATTGATTGACTAGTACCGACCAATGTGACTGAGGTACGTAGTTTTATGGGATTAAAAAGATATTACAAGAGGTTTGTAGAGGACTTATCATGCATTTCTCACCCCATCACTTCCTTGAAGTTAAAAGGGAAGAAGTTTTTATGTTTGGAAAAATGTGAGGAGGACTTCAAGACTCTTAAGTAATTCCTTACTCCAACACCTATCCTAGTAGTACCAAATCCTTAGAGGGACTTCATTGTTTGTATAAATGCTTCATTGGCATGGTTAGGAGGAGTATTGATGTTGGAAGACTGCATTGTTGCATTTGAGTCTTACAAAATCAAGGATTATGAGATCAATTACCCAATTCATGACCTTGATCTTGTAGTAGTGGTACATGCCTTAGTTTGATGGCATCACTTTCTATTGTACTGGTCACGAGGTTCACTCTTAGGAAATATCATTTGAGCCTTTGACAAATCTTGACACAGCCCAATCTCAACGCTCGTAAACGAGTTGGATGGAGATATTGTGCTAATATGATATGGAGATTGAACATGTGAAGGGGAAGGATAATTTTATAGCTGACGCCTTAAGTTGTCGAAAACTTATTTTCATGGCTACATAAGTGGGTAAATATTTGTGGATTAGGATTTTACAGTAGCTTTAAAATGAAAGGTTCTATATTTTGGCTAGAATGGAGATTGACTCACACAGAACCCTTAAGGTGAAGTTTGGGGGACTATCACTAGAGTATGATGGGATTCTTAGATACAAGTGATGGATATATGTGCCTAGACATTGATTTTTATGACATGATGTTTTAGCAGAGGCTCGTCATGACATTTTAGCGAGAGGATCATCGAGGCTCATCATGATATTTTAAGCGAGATGCATGCTTTCTGATGATAAAGTTATTTCATTGGAGTGGAATTTTGAGGGATATACCTCGGTATGTGTCTCGGTGTTTGGAGTGTCAGAAGGTGAAGGTAAAACATCATCATCCATATAGTCTTCTTTATCCTCATGCTATATCAGATTGGAACTAGTACACCATTTCCATGGATTTAATTGTTGGGATACCTATGTCAAGATATCACCATGATGTGATCATGGTCACGGTAGATAAATTGACAAAATTGGCTCATTTTTCTCTGGTTAAGACCACCTACATAGCTAGTGCAATTACACATGTTTATTTGGATGAGATAGTGAGGTTTTATGGGATTACAGTAGAAGATCGTGCGTGATTGTGATCCCTTATACACGTCCCACTTTTGGACAACGATGTAGTTTACACTTGGACAAAGATTAATTAGAATACATCTTACTTTGCCACCTGAGACATATTGTTAGACTAAGCAGGTGAACAGGTAATAAAGGATATGCTTCAGATGTATGTTATGGATCATCAATCATGATGGGATGTGTACTTGTATTTGGTAGAGTTTACATACAATAACAGTTTTTAGAGTTCTATTGGTATGTCACCTTTCCATGCATTGTGTGGCAGAGAGTGCATAACTCCTTTGAGTTGGATGGATTAGGGGACAAGATTTCTATTGGGCCAACTATGTTACATTATATGGAGTAGTAGGTCACTTTGATCAGATCAGATATTACATGAAGCACATGATAAGAAGAAATAGTATGTTGATCAGAGGAGGATATATCACAGTTATAAGGTTGGCACGAACGTGTGTCTAAGAGTTAGAACCCATAATAGCACCATCTATTACGGAAAAGGCTCTAAGCTAGCTCTGAGATTTTTGGGTCCATTTGAGATCTTGGAGTGGATTAGTCTATAACCTACCACTTAGCTTTTCCACACAACTTGTCTCACATCCACGATGTCTTTCATTTTTATGTTCTATAGAGATATATACCAGATCCATCTCATGTCTTTGATTGGACCACTTTGTAGGTACATGGTAGGGATATATTATCTTGTGGAACTCATCCACATCTTAAAGTGCAATACCCTAGGCCTTTGAGGGTGTGAGATTGATCATGTGCATTTTCGGTGGGATCCATATGATGATTCATTAGCTACATAGGAGGATTCCAAACCACTAAGAACATAGTTTCCACATCTTTTCAATGACTTCCATGAGGAATTCAAGTCTAAGGGTAGCAGATGTAGTTCCCACTCCTCTTCGACACCTATTTTACGATGATCATGTTTATTAGTTGCTTAGTGACATGGACATTATTATGATATTTTGGATAACATGTTGTTATACAATATAGACATTATGATTATCAATGTGTTTGGGACTCTTATTATGGATTGTATGGATTCCTAGTGGATATTGATAGATATTGCAGTACATTATGATGATTTAGTGTTATTTTGTTATAGGTTGACATATTGGACTCTTTTTAGTGGTAAATATGTTAAATGCAGATTAGACTAACGTTGTGATCTAATTAATGTTATGATTTACTAATAATGTGATGTGTTATAAAAAATAAGCCCATGCTCATTTTTTGATAACTTACCTTATTTTCCTCCTTCCTTGTGCTTCATCTCAAATTTCATGGATTTATGGCACTCTAAATTTTTGGTATTACTTCATCAGATAGGATTTTTCTTCCCCTTTCCAGAAAGGTAAAGAAGTCCTCCTAACTCCTTTTTTTAGTTATGGATCGGCAGAGTTTACAGGGAAAATTTTCCCAAAGGATGCCGGTGGGCCTAAGGAAGAATTTTTGCCAAGGGGATTTGGCAGATTGGCGAGAGTATGCGGAGGCAAATTTGGCACTTAGCCATTTTTTGGTTTAAAAACTCAAGTTCATTTGCTATCCCATGGGCCCACAATGAAAAATTTGTGCCCCAACCAATCAGGAAGCACCACGTGACCGGTAGGAACCGGATCGCGCAGAGCAATGAGATATTTTCAAACACTTAAGTTTTTTCCAAAATGTGAAAAAGTTAAGTGTTTCCCCTCGGGCCCCGATAGGTTTCTAAAAATGCATCCGTGGGGCGTGGTCAAAACCTTACCACTTAGCCCTTTTGAATAAAAGGAAAAAATTCAATTCTTGGTTGGCGGACTCGGTGAAGGAATGAAGTGCACTCGCGAGGAAAGGAGAAACTTTTGCACTTACATTTTTGGGAAAAAAGTTAAAGTCAAAAATCGCCCACCTTGTGCAAAAAAGGGAAGTGGAAGGAAAAAGTCAAGGTTTTCCTCCAATCGAGAGTGACACGTCATCAGTGGAAGTTGGCGCAACGGAAGAAAGTTAGGAATTTTGCCCTCTCTTTTCCCAAAAATTTAAGGGTGCAAATTCAGCCTCATCCTCTCAATGAATCGAGAAGGTGACATGTGGCCGAGGAATAATGCACAAGTGGTTCGACGAAGAATTTTTGGCACTAAGCCATTTTGGGAAAATATCCAAGGACAAATTTTTGCTTGAATGCCCGAAAGGAGAAGAAAATTTTAAAGTCCGCACCCAATCAGAGGATGCCACATGTCATTGGAGTGATGGGCGATGGGAGGAATTTAAAGTTTTGGCTTTTTTTGCCAAAATTTCTCAAAGGAAAAAATAGAAACAAAGACCCAACCAATCAAAAGGCACCACATGTCTAGTCATTGGCGAGGTCGGAGAAAGTTAAGTTTTTGCCCTTTTGGCCAAAAAGGTTTAAGGAAAGAAATGGGCCCGCAATCCCATTAGCGAATAGGAATGTTCCACATGTCCACTCATCGGCGGAGATTGGGGCGTCGGGAGAATTTTAGATTTTTTGCCAGAGTTGCAAAAACACAAAGGGAAAGAAATGAGCCACATTTTCATAGCCAATTAGAGTGTGCCACATGTCCACATTAGCGACAAAGATTTCACCCATGGAAGGCCTTGGGAAAATTTTCCCTTGCGAGCTAGAAGGAGCAAAATGTCATTTTGGACTGTGGCGAATCAAAATGTGTCACGCATCATCGGATCGATGGGGTGTAAAGGTTTTTTTAGAAATTTTCCAAAATTGCAAAAAGAGGGAAAATGCAAGATTTTGGCTTGCCAACTGATTTTTGACCTAATTTTCCCTATTTCACCTAAAAATTGCAGAGGGCATATCTTTCGATTCCAAGATCATATTTGGATGAAATCAGATTTTTTGGAAAGATCTCGATCCCCTCTATGCATTGGAGGCATAAAAACATCATTTTTTGTGGATTTCGATGGAGAAAATGTTAAAAAAGTCTTTCATGTCTTCAATGCATATCAGATTACTTTGAACAAGTTATTTTTGCTCAGTCTGCCATTGATTTTCTTCTCCAAGCCCACACCAAAGATGGAGAATCAACTTGATTTGATGGGGAAAACCATAAAATGTCTTCTCACACCTTAAATGCAAGATCAGATTGCTTCAAAGACATTAATTTATTCCATTTTCCATTTTTGCTTCTCCAAAGCGCTTGGTAGAAACAGAAAAATACATTTAATGATTTTGCGAAGTTGATTTGAAAGAGATTAATGGCTGGTGGTTGACAAAAAGATAAAATTTACTTCCCCTTCTTTTCTCTCTCTTACTTCGGCTATAAATGAAAAGGATTCATTCATTGTACTGGTTGGAAATTTTTACTCTGTATTTCCATTTCTCTTTATTCTACAGCTGAGTTTGTGGAGATTTCCAAGCCTTTCCATAAAATCTGTAACAATTTTTTTGCCTCTTGGCCATTGTAATGCTTTGTATCAATTTCTCGGAGTAATAAAATAAGTCTATGGGTGATTTATATCCCCTTTCTTACTTCCATTACATATTTTCTAATCTTTCCATTACAAATCTTGTTATTTGTGCATTTGAGTTACATTATTTCTATGGTTTGTGTTTAACGAGAAGAGTGGGAGTTCATCATTCCTCGGTGCATCACCTCTTTAGCTTAGATTTCAATTTTTGCAACTTATTCTTCACCTTGGTCCCTTGGAAAAATTAGAGTATGAATTAGAATAGATCCTCTACAAAATGAATGTATGTGCACAGACAGAGGTATAGGAACCATCCTTTAATCTGGAGAGTTTCTTCCCATTTTTGGCAAGTCCCACACTTGGGAAAAAATGCAATGTTGTGCAATCACACTAGATGCCATTATCAAACTAGAATTCTAAGAAATAGCCGGGGGTCTTTGTGATTTTGCACTAACTTGATTTTGGCACGCTCGGTGGGACCTTAGAGGTCTTCCACTTCATATTTTGCGAGTTGGTGTGTTCTGTGAATTTTTCAGCCTTTGGAGGCATTTGCAAACACATATGGCAACTCCATCTGGTCAACAAACCATCTTTGAAGTTGCGAGACCCTATTTCCATTCATTTTTATTCATTTTTATCCAATCTTCCTTCCATCTCTTCCATGTTCTTCCATTCCATGATGTTTTGCAATCATGACTTCATTTCCATCATGGAATTCACATTTACTGATAAGCGAACAATCCACGTCCAATATTTTTGCAACTCCTTTAAATCAGCATTTTGTGCAATTTCAAAACCAATATGCATACCCATATGAGCAATACCAAAATAAGTTTTGTTATTAAACATATCAAGACAAAGAGTATGCATGTTGGAGAAGATCCAAAAAATTGAGGAAAACATGGTGCAATCCAGAGCTCAAGCACAAATGAAGGCTTTTAGAATTGGTTGCAGGGCACCTTGTCCATGGGTTGGCCCTTTTCCAAGACATCACAACCCTCAAGAGAAGATGGAATTCATGGTTGCAACACTTCCTCAACTTGCAAAGTGGATTGAGGGAATTAAGACATATGAGGAAAGTATGAATCAACCTTGTCAATGGGTAAGTCATTCAATAGCTCCTTGTCCTTCTTTTTCTCCATCTCAAACTTCATCATTTCAGCAATGTATCAAGTTGTAAGCCCAACCAATGCTGCTCTAGTTGTGAAAACCATTCCCCATCCCCTACTCTTCCATCTTATCTCAACTTTTCTTCCCTCTTCTCTTCCAAATCCAAATCCCCTCCACAAGAGAAAAAGGAAATACCTTCCCCTCCAAAGAAACAAGAAGTTATACCTCCTCCACCACCACAAACAAATGCACAATTGGTTGAACTCCAACCTATTTCTCCTCTTGTCTTCCCAATTCCATGTGGGGAAGAAGAAAAAAACCAAAAATCAGTCAAGGACAACAAGAAGAAAATCCAGCAGAAGAAGAAATGATCAAAAGTTTAGTGAGCTTGGCTCTTAGGTATGGAATTGAGAAAATTCCTTTGCTGGTGAAGCCTACAGAGGAGGCCAAGGATGAAGAGTCAATGGTGGTTAGGACTGATTTTGTTGCAGCAAAAGAAGAACAAGGAAAGGAAGAAGATCAATCATCAATTTTCTCAGAATGTAGTGTCCATGTTGGCACTCTACTTGAAGGAAATGCTGATCCAATTCAAGTTACACAATCAGTCATGGAAGAGAAAGAACAATCAGCTCCAAGTCCCATTGAAGAGGAGAAAATGGAAGAAATAAAATCAGAGTTTGTAGCAGTAGAAGAAGAAGGCATCATTAGATATTTCTTTCTTTCATTCGATGGGCCTGATTTGGTTAATGAATCCATGATGGAGGAGAGCTCTAAAAGAGATCTTGTAGTCCCAACTAGTCCTCTAGAGCAGTAGATTGAAGAGTTTGATTTGTCAAACTTCATGCTAGAAGAAGAGGTCATTCGGGAGCAAGATGGTTGTCAGCGAGAGAGGAAGGAGAAGCTACCGAAATCCAAAAGGCGAGGAGTTTTCCGGTTATGGAGGAGAATAATGCAGATCCAGAAGCTTTGAACACCAAACAGGCCATAGAAGAACCTTCAGTTCTTCCTCTCACCTCATCTCTCTTGAATTCTAGTGTTGAAAAGGAGTTTGATCTTTCAAACTTCATGTTGGAGGATGAAGGAAAACATGGAAAACAAGTTGTTGATCAAGAGAACACCATGGAAGAGGTTGAGCACTTGCAACATGACAACAATGAGACAATGTATTTGTCTGATTTGGAGGACTATTTTGATGGAGAGGAACCAGTTGAGTTTCTATCACTTTCTCCTTCATCATCCACCTTTCAAACTTGTGAACCTATTGTCATGAAGGAGAACATTCAATTGCAGCAGCCTACATTTTATAGCAGCCTTTTGGAATCAAGTTTGGGAGATTTAAATCTTCCATGTTATTCATAAATGGAAGAAGAGAAAGAGCAAAGAAACTCCACCATTCCTTCCACATAATTCACCCAAGGAGATATGCAAAAAGACTCCATTCTTGGAGTTGAAATTCAAAGAAATGGGAAAACTTCAAGGATCATACCTTTCCCATTAAGATATTTGGTTTCATTTGAGCAAAAGGAGAAGCCGCAAGCAATCATGCTTGCTTCTATGAATGAGGATAATGTGAAAAGTACCAAGGATCATCTACAATACCTCTTCAGTCCAAATGCAGAGCAACTAAAAGAGGTATTGTTTTTGTTTTTAGTTGACACATTGATGATTTGGGTGGAAGATCAGCTTGTAGTTAGTTTTTCACTCATCCAACCGAGACATTTTCGGTGCCAAATCAGTTGCATGGCTTCCATTCTTGAGAAAGGGAAGTTATTTATCCATGCGATTCTGAGGCTTTGTTTGATCTCCCCTTCTTCTTGGTTAGAGTAGAGTAGGTAGGTTTGTTTTCAGCAAAAGAAGTGCTTTTCATACTCTACATATCCCACTTGGGGTATGTATGATTTCTAATTTTCTACAATGTTTTGGAGCTATGTTTCCTCTTACAGGTGCTTTTCCCTTGGCATTTGGTCACAATTAGTGTCATTTTCAGTGGGTTTCCAAGTGGCTGAGGGACATTCTTTCAAGTTCAAATCAGTTGTAGGCTATAATCATGACTCCATGCCTAATGGATACTTCAAGGCATCTGATCACTTCATCTCGTAGGTATATGATCCCTCTGAGTCACCAAAATTGTTATAAAAAATAAGCCCATGCTCATTTTTTGATAACTTACCTTCTTTCACTCCTTCCTTATGCTTCATCTCAAATTTCATGGATTTCTTGCAATCAAAATTTTACTGGGTATTGCTTCATCAGATAGGATTTTTCTTCCCCTTTCTAGTTATGGCTCAGTGGAGTTTGCAGGAAAATTTTCCCAAAGGGGCCGGAAGGCCTAAGGAATAATTTTTGCAATGAGATTTGGCTGATTGGCAGGATGTGGAGGCAAATTCAGAACTTAGCCATTTTTGGTTTAAAAACTCAAGTTCATTTTCCAACATGAGGGCTGCGAAGGAAAAAATTCGTGCCCCCAACCAGCCAGAACCGGATCGTCGGAGCGATGGGAGATTTTCAAACACTTGAGCATATTTTCCAAAATGTGAAAAAGTTAACTTTTGCCCCCTGGGCCCTGAAGGTTTCTAAAAATGTATCGGTGGGGGCATTAGCGAAAACCTTGCCACTTAGCCCTTTTGACTAAAAGGCAAAAATTCAATTCTTGGCCCGCGGACCTGGTGAAGGAATGAAGTGCACTCATGGGAAAAGGAGAAACATTTTGCACTTAGCTTTTTTTGGGCAAAAATTTAAAGTCAAAAATTGGCCCGCAGATCCAAAAAAGGGAAGTGAAAGGAAAAAGGTCAAGGTTACCAACCGATTAGAGAGTGATATATCATCAATGGAAATTGGCACGGTGGAAGAAAGTTAGGAATTTCACCCTCTCTTTTCCAAAACATTTAATCTGCGAATTGGCCTCATCCCGGATTGAATCGAAGGTGACACGTGGTAGAGGAACAATGCATAAGTAGTCCCATGAAAAGAATTTTCTAGCACTTAGCCGTTTTGGGAAAAACTACAAGGTCAAATTTTCATCTGAATGCTCATGAGGAGAAGAAATTTTTAAAGCTCGCAGCCAATCAGACAATGCCATGTGTCATTGGAGTGGTGGGCGATGGGATTAATTTAAATTTTTGGCATTTTGCCAAAATTTCTTGAAGGCAAAATAGAAATCAAGACCCCGAGCCAATCAAAAGGTGCCACGTGTCTACTCATCGGTGGGGATCGGAAGAAAGTTAATTTTTTTTCCCTTTTGGTCAAAAAGGTTTAAGGCAAGAAATGGGCCCACGATCCCATCAGCGAATAGGAAGGTGCCACATATCCACTCATTGGTAGAGATTGGGCGTTGGGAGAATTTTATATTTTTACCAAAGTTGCAAAACACAAAAGGCAAGAAATGAGCTGCATTTCCACAGCCAATTAGAGTGTGCCATGTGTCCACATCGGCTATGGAGATTTCACTCGCGGAAGGCCTTGGGAAAATTTTCCCTTGTGAGCTAGAAGGAGCAAAATGTTATTTTGGACTGCATGGCGAATTAGAAACGCACCACATGTCATCGGATCGGCGGGCGAGAAGGGTTTTTTGAAAATTTTGCAAAATTGGTAAAAAGGGTAAAATGTAGATTTCGGTCCATTAACCCGATTTTTGACCTAAATTTTCCCTGTTTCACCTAAAAAAATTGCAGAGGGCATATCTTTCGATTCCAAGATCAGATTTGGAAAAATCATATTTTTGGGAATATCTTGATCCCCTCTATGCATTGGAGGCATAAAAACATCATTTTTTTGTGGATTTCGAAGGAGAAAATGCTAAAAACATCTTTCATGTCTTGAATGTGTATCAAATTTCTTGAATAAGTTATTTTTCTCAGGTCCACCATTCATTTTATTCTCCATCACGCTAAAGATGGAGAATCATCTTGATTTAATGGTGGAAAACCCTAAAATGTCTTCTCATGCCTTAAATTCAAGATCAGATTTCTTGAAGACAACAATTTATTCCATTTTCTCTTTCTTGC
Organism: Taxus wallichiana var. yunnanensis; assembly: GCA_018340775.1. Taxonomy (NCBI): domain Eukaryota; kingdom Viridiplantae; phylum Streptophyta; class Pinopsida; order Cupressales; family Taxaceae; genus Taxus; species Taxus wallichiana. The sequence continues at coordinate 160,410,551 of CM031237.1, forward strand.
TTCTCCATCACACAGTAGAAATAGAAAAATCAATTTAATGATTTTTCAGGCTGATTTGAAAGAGATTAATGGCTAGTGGTTGAGGAAAAGATCGTATTTTCTTCCCCTTATGTTTTCTCTCTCTTGCTTGCTATAAATGAAAAGAATTCATTCATTGTAATAGTTGGATGTTTTTACTATATATTTCCCTTTCTCTCTATTCTGCAACAAGTTTGTGGAGTTTTCCAAGCCTTTCCATAAAATTTGTAACACGTTTTTGCCTCTTGGCCATTGTAATGCCTTGTATCAATTTCTTGGAGCAATAAAATAAGCATGTGGGTGATTTCAACCCCTTTCTTACTTCCATTACATATTTTTTTATCATTCCATTACAAATCTTGTTATTTGTGCATCCGAGATGCATTATTTCTATAGTCTATATTTAACAACAGAGTGGGAGTTCATCATTCCTCGGTGCATCACCTCTATTAGCTTAGATTTCATTATTTATGAAACTTCTTATTCACCTTGGTCCCTTGCAAAAATTATAGTAGGACTTAGAGTAGATCCTCGAAAAATGAATGCATGCACTGAACAAAGGAATAGGAACTAACCTTTAATGAGAGTTTTTTTCCCATTTTTAGCAATTCCCACACTTGGGGAAAAAAATTCAATGTTGTGCAATCATACTAGATGCCATTATCAAACTAGAAATATGAGAAACATCCAGGGGTGCTTTGATTTTGCACTAACATGATGTTTATAGGTGATCGATAAAATATTGTTGAATGCATCTAGATAGATATGTTTTATAGTTGATCTATGAAATGCATGGATATCATAAAATATGAATTGTGATAGATTGTTATGCTTAAACATCAGGTGATAGTGATTTTTAATGGATATGCTAAAAATTGAGATGACTCGTAATTATAAATAATTGATTTAAAATAGAATTGATTTACATTGATAATGATGAAAATATGTCGTATGATGGTGTTAATTGATAAATTATATACGTGTCTTGATTTTTGACATATTGATATGGCCTTGAGGCATAAGGTGGTATTGTCTTGGTTGTTTGCAGTGAAAAAAATCACAATAAACAAGGAATGGACTAGGAGACTAACTATGGAATAATACTAAATTTTTACAAGATGGTCACCTTGACAGCCATTTTTTGTGTGTTGTTGCTTTAGTTATCATGTTTTTAGGAGGTCAACAAGGGAGTAACCACGGAAGTATCAAGTTTTTTATTTTCCCTTTTATATTATTGCCTTAGTTATGTATGTGATTTTATTAAATTGTAATGTCTTCTAATTTTATTGTACTTATTTATTAGGTTCTTTATTTATTTAATTAACTATGTGGATAATGCTAATCGGGAGATGTCACAAAGGGGGAAATGAATGTGGTAGATAGTCCTTGTTTTCTTCACGGTTTTCGATGGATTCTATTTGATTTTGATTTGTGTACCCATACCAATCTCGCATATCTCGATTTTGGTTTTGAGCCATTTTTCGAGGCTTACGGACAAGTTATACTTTTCCCATACTCCTTAAAGTCTCCCAAAAACCCAATCTATGATATCAAGTGTCAAATTTAGTCCATATTATGGGTTTTTTAAGGAATAATAGGTAATTAATTGCACCTTTTTCCTAACTCTATTAATTGTGTCCTTGAAGTGTGGAATGGTGGATTGTGTGTAATAATGAAAGTGTTATACCTTCACGTTACTCATTTATGGAGTCTTTTTTTATGTGTTTTACTTGTGACATGGATTGGGGAATGATGATGTGGCATCCTACAAGGATCCACCTCACCATCTTCTCCACCATTTTCTATTTATTTGAATTACTTGGTTGTTTTGGGGGTTACTTTCTTGAAACTTTGGGAGCTTGGATTGGATTGGATTGGATTTGGAAAGAGGTTGGAGTTTATTTGCTTTAATAATTATTTTTCTCACAATGGCAAGGTAGGGTATTATACCTAGTATTTTGGTTTTCTTGTTTGTGTATTGTGTTGTAAATTGTATGAATGCATGTGATTTTGTAAGGGATTGGGTGTATTTGGCCACAATGATGGTTTATGGAGAGGAATGGATCCATTCTATGGAGGTAAAAGGGAGTGTGTGAGGATTTTTTGGAGGGATTGTGGGAAGGGTAATCCACCTATGTGGAGTTAAAAGGAAACTATATCATTTTGTATTCTTAAAAATGGAGAGATAAGGGTTTTGTTGAATAAGGAGATCGCTACAATGTTTCCCTTCTCCTTTATCTTAACTTTTAAGCGTATATTTTTGGAAAGTTGTAGGTTTTTATCTTTAGTGTTATTGTTGTTGTATGTGTTGCGTGTTTTCTTGGTGCGTATTCATGTATTGTTGAAGCCATTTTGTTAACAGCTTTCCATGTTTTGTAACACCCCTTATATCTCCATTATTGGGGCTCGGGGGCCAATGAAAATGTATGCTTCACCTTCTCATTGGATTAAGGTTAGGAGGTGAGTGTTTCCTAGTTTCCTTCCCTTTTTGTGTTAAAGATGGAGAAAAGAGAAAGGATTTGCAAAATGGAATCTTGGATGGTGTTACATATGTATTTGAAAGAAAAGAAAGAGAGATTAATTGAAAAATTTAACATGTTTTCTCCACTTTTGTGTGGAGGGATTTTGATACTTGTATTTTGTGTTTTAAGCTTCTTATAAATGACCCATTCAAATCTGATATGAAATATTTACTTTTGAAATATGTATGGTTGAATAAGGATTATTTGGGAGTTAAAAATCTAAATTAAATTAATGTTTACATTTTGTTAACAATCTGAAATTATTCTCTTGAAATGGAAATACATTGAAGTATAGGAGTTGTTGTCTTTTGAAATGTTCTTTCCATTGTTGATATTTATAAAAATGAGCATATATTTAGTAGATGTTCACATTTATTTCCATTTTAAAATGGATATATATGTGGTATAATTCTATCGGTGTAGTTATAATTTAAACAATATTACATATAAAAATATATGTAATTATCTCCCCATAAATAAATATATTTTCTTCCATTTTTTATCTCTTTTAAAAAACTATTAGTCCTACAACTATATATATATATTCATTATACATATATTTCATCTAAATAATTTATGGTTTTAATATAGTTTTGAAAATTATTTAGATGAAATATATGTATAATGAATACACACACACACGAACACACACACACACACACACACACACACACACACACACACACACACACACACACACACACACACACACACACACACACACACACACACACACACACACACACAATGAAATTTCTATCAATGTTGATTTATTTTAAAAAATTAAAGAAAAAAAAATTTCGTGGGGGGCGGCTTGCCTTGTCGTCCCCCTCCTAATTGTTAAAATTTATTAAAAATGTGGGGGTTCAGGGTGTGCCTCCATTCATCTGTGCATGGTGTGCATGGTGTCAAAACCACTCTTCCTTAACTATTACAATTGTGGTGAGGTTGTCATTTAAACCTTGCGCATAGTCCATTTTAGGCATCCTTCTACACAACCATATATATATAGACTCACTTGAATTCAAGTTTATCAAATATCAAGTGATTTTGCAAAAAAATTGGTAAACATATACCCATGACGAAATATGGTTGGTCGTATTATCTTTTAGAAAAAAATATAACTTGAAAACTACAAACCACGGGGGTAGATAAAAAGTAATACTAAGTAAAATGGGAAGGTATTCTTATTCCCATGGAAAATATTTTACACAAGAAAAATAATAAACCTCCATTTCTCTCCAATTGCTTCCATGGCCTCCATTTGTTTTCTCTACCTGCAAAACTCAAATGTGCAAATGAGAGAAATTAGGGAAAATAATGAATAAAAAGGAAAAGATAAGGATGTTTAGGGATTTTAGTCAAAGCTAGAATCTAAGGGCTCTTATTGATCTAATCCAAGTGTGGATATTAGATCCTACACTTTTTAAGTTGTAGGTATTTTGATGGGAAGATATGTTTTATTAAATGTATGTGTATTTAATTAATGGGGACACCTAGGGAACTTTATACATGGGTAATTGTGGGTTAGGTTGTGTTGTGACCCTTTAGATTATGGGTCAGCAAGTAAATAAATGAAATTTTGACTATGGGTTAATTAAATTAATTTTTTTATTAGATAAGGTAAGATCAGGGATGCGCTCAAGAGGTCGTCTGATAATAAAGATTACATCCTGAAAGATTACAAAAAGATGTAGTAGAAGAAATAGGACCAAAGGAAGTTAAACATGATTAACTCCAAGGATAGAAAGGTCTAAGCAGAACCCGACCAAAGAAAAAAAAAGAAACATAACTAGTTCACCAAAAGTCCTCCAAAATATCAAACAAAATTACAACAAACACTAATTTTTCTTTTGGATTTTGGAGGGTTTTCCCTTCATGGTAACAGTCTCCTTGTTATGCTCAAGATACAATACCTTATGGGATTGCTCCTCCTCATCCTCATCCTCAATTTATGTTTCAGTCTCATCCTTTTCCTCATCCTCTTCATCGGAGTTTTTGTCGCTAGACTGGTATTTCCTTTTTTCAACTCCTCTTCCGCCACTTCAAGGCTAGTCTGCATGCCAAAAAAAAGTTTCTCAAAATAATTAATTTCTCCCCGATATTCTCCTCAAATAGCTTTATCTCCATACCTCGAATGACCACCTTGTCCTCCTTCCATGCCATACCAAAATAATTGGTGAGTGAAGTATCATGCCCATACAACTTAGTAATATACTTTATAAAATCCCCAATTCCTAGCATGTGCCATATAGAAGTGTTGTCGATATATTTTCATGGTTTGAAGGTTCCACTCTAACTCTATCGCCCCATGATATTAGTATTATTTTCCCAAAACAAAACCAAATGTTCCCTTCAATCGATTAAATAGAAATAGATTTTCTTAGAAGTTAAATCCCCACACTCGAGCTTACTGTCATGAGAAACAAACCAAATTAAGTCACTCTGTTAAAGATATAGGAATTATTGTGATATTTCACTTTGAATAAGATCATTAATAGACATGGGGATGTCATCACCTTTAAACCATACCTTGAAATCATGATAATGTACCCCCACATTAGCCAAAATATTCACACACTTATTACCAAGGCGGGGTATGGTTAATAACAAAAGAATCAAAACCTTTAAGATGTTCCTTAACATCAAAATAATATTTCCTAAGACCAAATTATAGTGGTCCTTAATGATGGCATTAACAATGATAAGAGAATCCCCCTAAATATGAATTTGATTAATTCCATTTTCCTTCTCTAAGATGAACCCCCATAACAATTCACGACCCTTAGCCACATTATTACTTTGAATCCCCAGAGGTCCAACATAAGCAAGGATCCAATCACCTTCATGATTTCTGATAATACCACCTCCCACTTCCGTCCTAGTATTTCCTTTGAAACACCATCAAAATTAAGATTGACCCTATTAACATATGGCTTAGACCACTTGATGGTAGAAAGAGGTAATTTAACTAGGGGAGGACTATAGGTGAATTGTTTGAGAACTTCCTCTTCCCTCTTAGGAAAAACATGTTTTATCTTCCCTTTGAAAAGTTTGGTATTTTATTTGATAGAGGAAATCATTCTGGATCTAACCTTTATAATTTTTTCTTTTCATTTTCCTAAAATTAAGGAATTCCTTTCCTTCCAAAGAAACTAAAAAATCAAGGAGGGACATCTGCTAGGCCGCCACAAGAAGAGGAAAGGCGAAGGGGTACTCCTTTGTAAACATAAATCCTCCATGGAATTGGGATGAACCCATTATACTTGGAATAGATCCATAAAATTAATTAGAACCATTTGAGAGAAGAGAAAAAAAATAAAGAGGTGGTTAACACTTTCCTCCTCCCTATTACAAAAAACACACCTATTAGGGATGACCATTCCCCTTTTCCTCAAGTTATCAACAATGAGGATTCTATTATGAGAAGCCAACCAATAGAACACATTCACCTTAGGCATAAGATATTTCACCCAAATTATACCCCAATACTCCTTTTTAAAAGAGTCTTTAAAATTAAGGAGGTAGGTAGATTTTACTGTATATTCCCCAAATTCCTCTTCTTTCAAAATGATTGTGTCTCCCTGCTGTTGAAATATGGAGATGTAGAAGTTTTTTAATTTAATACTTAGATATCTGAAAGGTCATATATCCCCATTGAAATTTTGGGGAGGGAATATCTCAATCCATTTGATTTCCTAATTGGATAAATCCCAGTAGTCCTTGACCCACACTTTACGTTTATCTTTAAAGATCTGTGACACAGTTCTCTAAGGATCCTCCTCAGCAAGCGATATCTCTTGAAACAAAAATCCTACCAGAACTAAATCCTATTTCTCTTGCCAATATTCCACTTTATACCTTTAACAAATATCTCCTTGAAGAAAGAAAATACCTCCAAAATATGGATCCGCTTGGAAGTTTGTCTTGCAAGAAAAAGTCTCTATTCTACCAACATTCCTTAAGTGTTTCCTCTTGATGATATCTATCCATAGACCCTCCTCTTTTATGAATCTACAATGAGTCTTGGTGACTAAAAATTCATTCACGTATTTCATATTCTTCAAACCCAGCCTCTACATTTTTTTGGGTCATGTAACTTTCTCCCAGGCCACAATAGGGAAGTTAAACTTCTCCTCTGCCCTAGCACAAAGGAAATTTTTTTCTATCCTTTCAAGAGAATCTAAGATCTTATATGACAATTTAAATAGAGCCATAACATAAATGGGTAAACCTTGAAGCAAACATTAGAGAAGTTGAATTTTACTAGCTTGAGTGAGGAGGGTTCCCTTCCATATGGTAGATTTTTTATTTACTGTCTCCAAAAAATTGTTCTAAATTGAAGGATCTAGTTTCTTATGAACAAGGGCCATATCAAGGTAAATGTATGGAAAGGTCTTAATCCTGGACCCAAGGATGCGAAAAGTATGACTTGAAACTGATCCTCCCCATTGATAAATAAAAAAAGTTTTATGGAAATTGACATACTGTCTGAAACACTCTCATATTCATTCAACACTTCCTTGAAATTAGAAGCTTCCTGTATAGAGTCTTTACCCATCCAAAAATTATCATCCAAAACTAGTTAAGACATATGGAAAAAAGGCCATTAGAAATTTTAATACCCTGGATAAGATTAAGAGAAACAACATGGTTACAAAGTCTACTTAAAGATTCAGCCACAATAATATAAAGAAAAGGAGAAATAGGATCTCCTTGTCTCACTAGTGCCCATCTTGAAAGAATCCTTCATGTTTTCCATTAATAATAACATAAAATTTGGTTGTGGATATACAAACAATGATCATGTTAATAAATAAATCATCAAAACCAACCTTGTACCATGATGGTGCGAAGAAAGGACCACGAGACCCTATCATAGGCCTTATGCATATCTAGCTTGAAAAGCATGGCGATCTACCAAAATTTTCTATAGAGTGAATGGCCTCTTGAATAACAATAATGTTGTCTAGAATTTGTCTACCAGGAAAAAATATCCTTGATTGGGTGAGATAAAATTAGATATCACCTATCTGATCCTGAGAGAAATAATTTTTATATCAACTTGTAGCTAGTATTGTAGAAGGTGATTGGTCTGAAATATTTAACATCTTGGCTCCCATAATTTTTGAATGAGGTCAGAAAATGTGTTGTTGATATATTTTAGAATTTGGACATTTGTAAAGAAATATCGAACCATTTTAACCACCTCCTTTTTCATCACCTTCTAGAAATGTTGAAAGAAAAATGTAGGGAATCTATCAGGACCACGAGATTTATCAGGTTCCATATCGAAGAGCACAAATCTGATCTCTTCTTCCCCCGGGATTAACAAAATATCTCTATTTTCCTGTTGGGAAATACCATTATGGAAAAGTACTAAAACCTTATCCTTAGTAACACTATCTGGTTCCTTCTTTGGTAGAAATAGATCCCTAAAATAGTTTGTAATAGTGTCATTGATTTCATTTTCATCAAAAGTAACTTCACCATCAGCCCTTTTGATTTCCTTAATCTCAAGTTGGTTAGTTCTTTTTCTAGCAGAGAAATGAAAAAACTTGGTGTTTCTCCCCCTCCTTTAAAAATTTTACCTTGGATTTTTGCTTCCAATACACCTCTTCTTTGGAAAGGATATCATGGTATTCTTTGAGTAGATTTTGTTTCTGGATTTTGAGAAGAGTATTGATACCATCCTACTCCATCAGTTCTTTGAGAGTTCAAAAATCCTACACATTTCTATTTTTAGCCGGGAAGATATTCTCAAAGGTCTCCTTATTCCATATTTTAAAGATATATTTGATATGCTTCAACTTGAATCTTAATCTAAACATAGTAACCATATGAACTAGCGAGTTCAACCAATTTTAATTCTATTGAGAATATCTAGGTGTTGGAGCCACATATTTTCAAATCTGAAGTGTATTGACTTTACGGGATAGCCTTACCCAAATTGAAGAGGATTAGGTTATGATCCGACCCGATTCTGGGTAGAGAATTTAAAGAATAATGTTTGTTAATCATACATAAATGACTCACAAAAAAAAAAATTAGACTAATTAAGATAATGTCTGCATTATTCTTCTATTATCCCATGTAAACTTAGATCCTCCCAGCTCTAGATCAAACAAGTCATTTTTCATAAGAAAATTAGCAAGATCATCCATACTATTAGTGTAAGAGATAGAACCTCATTTTTTATCAGTAGGATAAAGGGGGTATTTAAATATTCCCCAATAATCTAGTCAAGTATTTGAAAAATAAAACTAAAAACTTGAAATTTCCCTCCATAAGTTCCTCCTATCGCTGACCAAGTTCATCTCATAAATATTGGAAACAATCCAGGTCTTTTTTGAATCAATTTCAGTGAAAAAATCAGCTACATGTCTAGCCAAAGCCATAAGCATCTCTCCTTTCACAACTTTGGGATTCCAAAGAGTAACAATACTTCCTAAGGCCCCCAAAAATTTAACTCCTACCCAGTGTCCCTCCTTGCAAAAAATCTAGCTAACCTATTTGAATCTTTCAAGAATCATTTTAGTTTCTTGTATAATAATTATATCATGTTTATAGTTATTCCTAATATCCTTCGCTATTATATGCTTCTTTGGGGTTGTTCACCCTCTTATATTCCAAGATAGCAGAATCATTTATTTCTATTTGCATGAGAGAACCTCAAAGGAACCTGTAATCCTTTATCTATTTCTTTCTTTACAGAGGTTTCCCTCACCTCCTTATTGGTTTTCCTTCCCTTGGAAGTTTACTCTTTTCCCACATCTCGCTTTAGAGTTTCTCTGTGTTTGGCTTGGTCCTATTGACATATGTTGCTAGTGAAGTCATACCATCTAGAGAGTCCTGAACCACTCCCCCATCAATATCTAAAAATAATTTGAGGTTGTGATTATATAATATTGCCTCGGTATGAATGAGCTTTGTCTATTGAATAAACTTCTTCCAATGAGGGTCGCAAGTACTACTTGTAGGGCATAGTTTCATTAGATTAAGAGATATACTTTATTTCAAAAAAATTGCATCTGGGAATGAGAAGATTTCATACTCTTCTATGTCAAGTTGTCATTTTTCCTTTCCTTCCTTGAAACTCAAACCTAGTTTGTTGGATCCATTTACCAACATTTCCGAGGATTGTTGTTTCCTTCATAGAATCTTGTTCAACCTCCTTGCTATAGTTAACAACCTTTCCATTTCTCCCAACCTACCTCCTTTCTAGATTATCTCATTTGTTTATCACTGAGTTAAGCTTGGGGCATGTTTCTTGTTTTTTTGGATAATGGCCCCCAGTAAAATCATGCACCATAGTCTTCCATTTTTAACACGCAAAAGGAGATGACTCATACTCAAATATTTGCACCTAATCCCCAAATTTTGAAAACAACTTGATATTACCTTCTAGGGTGGCCTTATTTTTCATATTGACACAAAATCTAGCTTGAGTTAACCTAGTCCTTTCCTTGGTGTTAGGATCTAAGGATATTAGAGAACCCTTACTTTTTCTATACCTATAAGAACCTCTCGGTTTCTAGAACTCAAGAGTCAAACCTAGGAGGCTCACCCAAATAGGATATTTAGAAACAATATTTTCAAAAGCGTTGAAATCCGGTTCCCATTTCTAGGCCACCAGATGAGATTTTCCAATAAACCATGGTCCTTCAAAAATATTTTAGTAACATGTTCTTTGCTAGGTAAAGAGGCCAAGAAAAAACCATTAGCATAAATTGTTACATAAATGGAGATTTTTGTTCCCATCTTCTCTTGGCCAAGCACCGTAAAAGATCAATTTTGGGTTGAGATCCTAAAAATTTCACAAAGAGTGCTCCTTCTATATATTCCATACCTCTCGTCCAAGAGAGTTTCGGGATTTTAAGATAAAGGAAGCCCTTCTCTTTAGAATACTCCAATCCCTCAAAAGCATTTTTGTCCAATATTTTACTTGACCAATGTTTCTACCCACATGGTATCCTCCACAGGATCAGATTTACCGTCCTTACAGCGGCATGCATATGATCTTTGCCACGATCCTCGAGATTCCCTAGGTCTAAAGATTCTCGCCAAGAGTTTGCATCCATACCCTCATTCAAAGAAGGATTTCTGCTCCTCTGGAATTCAAATTTTGTGCATGGGCATTCTATATAATTCATTTAAAGGGTATTAAAATGAATAACGGTAAAATGTTGTTAAACAAATAAATGCGAGCATGAGTATTGTTACTTAGGAAAATAAAATAAAAATTAAATTTGGGAAACATTTCAAATAAGATTGAAGGTAACTTAGGAAACTAGTTTTAATAAAATTAATAGGAGCTAAAGTAGGTAAATATGAAGGAATTAACTTAGGGAATATTTTAAATAAAATTAATGGAAACCATGGAAGAGGATTAAACTCCGAAATGAATTTTGGGAACTAAATAATAATATTCAATTATTAAACTGATTACGACCTCTTTAAGGGTTATGATATTTAATTGATGAGAATTAAATAAACGTAAATTAAATATGTTTAAACAAAACAAATTCCCATAATTTTCCTAAGTATTTGATGGATTTTTGACATTGTTTTGCTGCATCAGGTTTTGGGTGTTACATTGATCATTGATTTATGTCTTTGAGTTTGGTTTAGCATTAGAAATAATCTATTCGATTATCCCCATGCATAATAAGTAATATTTTAAAGAATGTAAAATACCTTGCCAACATGGGAAACATGATTATACTAACTATGGTTAAGAAATTCAACTAGATTCTCATTAGTTAGGTTTGAAACCCTAAAATCTTCATTTTCATGTGCTCATTCGCTTGTGGTGGCTTTTGGAAAAGGAAAATCTTCCCAATTTTTACCTCCTTGCTACTGGAGCTTTGTATTTCCTTTGATGGCTCCAGTTTACTTGATTTTTCTGCCATTTGTTTGACTTCTAGCTCTGTGGGGTTTTTTCTGTAAGATCTCCTTTTGTGAAATGGGTTCGATTAGATCTATTCTTGGGAGTTTCCATGATCATGTCCTATTTTTTTCTTCTATACATTTTAGAGCTTAGTATTTTGTAACCAAGCTATGAAATGGGTTCACATTTCTTTCTCTAGGTTACAGATACTGGATATTTGCATTGTTTCCTTTGTCTGAGTGACGGCCCTTTGTAAAGGCATGGAGATTTCCTTCTACATTTTATCTTTCCATCCTTTATTTTTGGTTCATTGCATGATGTTTTTGGTTGTAATTTTATGGGCAATCGAGTCATTCAGATTGGTGTGATTAGGGGTTTGTATTGAGTGGCTCGAGCTCAACAATTATTTCTATTGCTCATTCTTATTGCGCAAATCACGTTGTTTTTATTGAGGAGTTTTGTGTCTTACTTTGACAGTTTTCATATGGCTATTGATTGTTTTTATATATGACTCGCTATGGTTCTGCATATGCATGTGAACTATGTTTTGCATCATTCGAGTTGGCTATTGTTGATGGGTTCCGGTGTTTCCATTTTTAACATGTTCCCAACTCAGTGCATTTGGGTCAGCTCTCTTAAATATTCGAGTTTCTTCTATCTCTTTCTGAACTCATGGTTCTATAGATATAGATCGATTCTTCTCTAATATAGTGGGGCTTGGTCATGGAAATTCACCTCTTAACTCGGATCAAGCTACCTAGACAGTGAGCCCTTAATTTCCAAGGTGTTCTCGATTTAGATTTATCTCATTTTGAAAACTCATCCAAGTTAAAGATAGTCATGATTTGTATTTGGTTGGAGCTTAGTATGGTGAGTTGACTCAACCTCAAGGGTCTTAGATAGTTATTTCCTTATTTGTACAAGCTCATTATGAGATTTGTGGAAATGCGTTGTAGTTTTTTGAGATAATGGGCTTGTTCTTTATCCATACGAGCCTCTTGATCTCATTCTAAATTGAGACAAGATCGACCTTGTGTTCAGTGGTTCATTTTTTTAATTTTCACAACTCAAACTTGTATGATTTGAGTTTTGATCTCGCCCTTGAGTTGATCTGGGATTGCCCATCCATGCTAATTTGGGCCCGCATTGTTTACTAAACTAGGAAGACTTTCTCTTTCCCGAGATATGTAAAAGGTAAGTCAAACATGGAAATTTTTCTACATTTAAGCTTGTTGGATAACTGCAAAACTTGGGGTATTTCTAAATCATACCCGTATTTAATTTCAAGGATTATGAATATATCTTGAAGTCTGTTTCATTTGCAAAACCTGATGGCTGTCTTTCGAGCTTCATGGTTATAGCTGTAGATTTTCCATTTCTTTGCACAACCCTTTAAAATTGAAACTCATGTAACAATTGAAAATGTTTACTTGTAAATTTTTTTCCTTCGGATGTTTGGTTGTAACTTGATGTGAAAATAATAAGAACCATATTTACTTTTAAAGTTACAACTCTATCTTGTCAATAAACTCTGAAAATATGCACTTTGCAACTTCATAGATTTGTAATGCATTTCATTTGTTCAGTTTAAGAAAGTTGCTATTTTTTGGAGTTCATTGAAACTTCATCCATTCCGAAACTTTGTTCTCAATTTATAGTTATCATTTTTAATCTGAAATCTGATAGCATCTCTCCTACAAAATGAATGACTTTTTTGTAGATGTAATAATAATACAAAATTATGCACTTTGAAATACATTCTCAAAACCTTTCCTTGAAACTTGATGAAAACCTTGTAAAATGTAAATGGAACTCTTCTTTTTTTTTTTTTTGATTGTTGGCATCTTTAGATCTGAATATTATCATTAATTCTTCTCACTTGAAAACTTCAATGATGAAAATATATATTTCTTGCTATAAAAAGTCACGGGATAAAGTTAGGCTCTATATCACATGCATTTATCTTCAAGCTCTAGGTAATTATAACACATCTAGATTATAGCACATGACTGTAACTTGTGGTCTTCTCTGTAATTTATATTTTGCAAGCTGGAGTATTCATAAAAGCGTGTATTTTTCTTCCTAAAACATTGTTAGTCAGTGCATTTTAGCTTTGCAATATGAGATTTGGTGAACACTTGTATCTTATTTACACAGTGTGAAATTATACTTGACATATGTGTTATATTATTTGATTAACAATGGAAACCTATAATTTTCTCGTAAAGAATGGTCATCATGTAACGGAGAAGGGTAACCCATAGCTCTAACTACTTCTTTTATCTACTTTTTTAGGTACAATGAATCCACAACTCAAATAATGTAGAAGGAGCTTATACAAAAGTGAATCTCATCCAACAAGAAATGACAGCTTTCCTCTTACTCATTATATTTCTAGCTTTATATTTATATGCATTGTTTTACCTTTCAGCTATATCCCATGGCTTCTTTTGGGTTTTTGTAATGTTAGTCCTTATAAATATAAACAAATGTTTATGAAATGAGATATTTTTTGTTTCCTCTATCTTGATGTAATTGCATAATTAAAATAGCATATGAAAACCTTTTTTTTATACATCTATATATAATCATCATTACTAAACTATAATTTTTTTGGTACCTTTTTTAACAATCTTAAATTGATAATCTAATATGAATGAATAATAACCCTCATAACTAAAATTCTCTCCCATAATGACAACTTAATACTAAAATCGGATTTCTTGTTGCTTTTAAAATGTCCTTTTCTAATGTATGGTGTTTTTCCCATATTATTTTGAACCATGCATCGAGTCCATTAAGGGGTTGATGCATTATTGTGACGAAGATACATACTAGAAAGGCATCCTATGTGGGGAATGGGAATAAAAACCAATAGTAAACTAGTTTTACATTGATTGGCAATTCATTTTCCCAAGACAATAAATTTTTTAAAAAAATTGTACCCTTTTATCAATGATGACCAAAAATGGTTAACATGTAATGTATGGATTTTTGTAATTTTAAACATAAATAGTCTTTTTCTTATTCTAGTCTTGTCACATCCATGGTGATGATTTGGCTATTTTTGAATTTTTTAGCAACGGAACTATTTTTTCCCCAATAAATATTGGTAAATAATTAAAGACTACAACATTCCCCCCTATGTGGGTATGTGGGAAATCAGGGATTTTGAAGACAAACTAACCATAGTTAAAATAGACATGATTAGATTGTATCCATAGTTGGAAAATCCCCAATTAGGGTCAAACCCTAAAAATAATTCACTTTGTATAAGATTTCTGGGAGTTTCATCCCTTGGGGAAACTCTTACACATTTTCAATTGACCGCCTTTTTGCTTTGCAGCTCTGTGATAACTCTGGTTTTCTTTGCTTTGGGAAATATTTCACTACTTCCATGAATTCATTCTAATTTCCATATTTATTTGTTGTGGCTGCCATTAATTAACTTTTCCCTCTTTCCTACTTTGGCCGCATCTCTTGATTTTATCTCAGCTCATGTTAGTTTCAGATCTAGGTTTTTCAATTTTAAATTACCATTTTGGAGGATTCCGCTTGTGTTTTTCATTTAGCTTCTAGCTCGCCATATATTTCTTGACATGGATATATTGTTTGAACCTTTAAGTCTTGTTTAGGATGTGTTTACCCTAAGTTTGGCATAGTTCGAGCTTCTCCAAGTTGATTTAGAGTATTTTATTCATTATTTTTTGATGATTTGGAACTTTAGTATGCACTTAGTTGCAATGGATGCGTCAAAGCATATAAGTTTGTCCAACATTTTTTCATTTTTATTTAATTTCCAAAGGAAATATCCACTAAACTATACACATTCTTGAAATTACACTAAGTAATAAAATGTCGTGTTCAAAGTATAGAATACATGTAAATGTTTTTTTGTTAAGAAAAAAATGTGGTCTTTTAATTAATTTTATTCATACATTGTTTCTTATTTTATAATATAGAAACAACCATATAGCTTCATTTTTAAATGAAAACTTGTTTTTTCAGCATGAAATTTTAGATCTATGTTCTAGATTTGAATATCTAGTCCCTCAAAAAAATTTAATTTTATTTTTATTTTTAGAGAATATATTTTCAGATTAAGGGGCATACATATGTTTATGCAAATATATTCCTTTAATGTAAATATATTTTCAGATTTATATCGAAATTAATTTGTTTTCAAAACTACAAAAAAGAATTCAAAAAATAGAGAGATGTTTTTTCAAATTTATGATATATTTTACAATTTTTCAAATGTGTTTAAATTGTACTCTTGATTGTCGTAAAATACCATACATTGGAATTTTCTTTAAAAAATAGTAGAAAACATTTTTAAAAAATAAAAATTATATTTATATAAAGGTAATAAAAATCTATATTTTGGTGTAATGTTTTGTAATTTAACTAATTTATGTTCCCTAAATATGTGGCACATTTTGGGAATTAATTATCCCGTAAATTGTTTAAGTTCCAAAATGTGCCACATAGGCTCCACATAAGGGTGTTCGCGCAAAGGATGGTTATCTTAAAGGGGATTCACGTGAACGCCCATTATGTATAATTTTGTTTATGCACTCTCCAAAAAGTGTGGAAGGTAAAATATTACTTCTCAAGTTTACACGAACCCCATTTACTTCAAGGAGTTCATGCGAAATGGGTTCTTCAGGTGAACCCCTTTTTTGATGACATGGCATAGTGATAAGAGGGGGTTCGGGTGAAGGGTGTGTTCCCTCGAACCCCACTAAAATCATTGGACCCAACTACTCATTCATTTTTTCGAACACCAAGTGGGACACAATATTTTTCTTTAACCTGGATATGTTTATTTTTTCTTTGAGTTGGGTGCTCTATGATGGATTTGTCATGTTGGCTTCACAAGTTTAACTCGCCATGTATTTTACTAGTTCAACGTTAAAAATGAACTATGTTTTTGTTGTGATCTCAAGATCTGCTTAAGATGAGTTGGATTTAGGGGATTTTAAACTCTAGTGGTGCACATTTTTATGGGGCCTTGTTGTTATCTTATGTGAGATCATGAGGGATTTAATGGGTGAGTGAAGAGGAGCGTGATTTTCATTCCTTGTGACTCACCCATTGGGTCATGTTGGTGGGCTTTGTAATTATCTCTATGGTGTTACAACATGGCTCACCTTTTACATTTTGGTTCATTCCCTTCACATAGATCATTTTTCTTTGCATCTTTTCATCTCGGTGTGTGAATATCCCATATCGAGTAATGGTTGTGCTTCGAAGTTTTTTTATATTTATTGGAATCTTCCCATTTTGGATTCCTAGATTTGTTGTTATGTGACTCATCTCGCCTAGGTTTCAATATATCTCATTATTGCATTGTAAGAAATCTTTGTTCTAAATCCCATATCAATGATTTATTTTCATTTTCTCATAGCTTAACACACCATGATGCTTTTTCATAGCCCCATTATACATGATTACCCATCTTTACTAGAGATGGAGTAATTATCATACTTGAGATACTTTCAACTGCTCGGATTGGGGAAAGGGGGTAAGTCACGCATTGAATCTACTACAAACCACGAAGATAATTATATTTTAAATTTTCATGTACTACTATTTTCCCGATTTGAATGAAAAAGGTTTCTTAAGACTTGAAGAGTTCTAATTTTGAAAAACTTTTCGAGTATTAATGAAGGTCATCAGAATGTGCTCATTTTCATATTTTGTTTTATAGTTTTAGCTTTTCATTTTTGTGCAAACTGATGACTATACCATGATCTAGAAATTCTTTTTCATAAAATTTGTTTTGCATAAAAGCATGGCTAGTTGGTTCCTTAGATGCACTGGAGGCTTAATATAAAAAAAGGACTAGAATGTTGATTTGATGGTTGTAGATAACCATTATGTGCTCTGAAACCATTTTGTAGATTAGATATTTACATTTTTAATTCTATTTTCCGCATCTATGGATGTAAACTCCAATATGCCTTATAACAGTGTTGTTGTTTTTAAATACACGGTTATTTTTAAATTATGAATATTGTAAATCAATTTTTAGCCATAATTGTTTGAATTGGATATGAGGAACTTGTAATACACTTCCATACTTTTCATTAGATAGATGAAAAACCCTTTTCATGACTATGCACATATTTTTATTAAGAATAAACGTTTTTCACTCGGGACCCACCTAGGGGAAAAAGGCACAAGCCCAAATACAACAATGAAGAACAAAAGAAACCCAAATGAAGAATATTTTAGGAAAAAAAAATAGCAACCCCTACGTAAAATCAATAACAAGAACTGTAGTCAACCAAAAGTCAAAGAATAATGATATGAGTGTCATATGAGAAGGGGCTAAATTCGGTTTAGAAGACACTCTTTTCTTGTTACGGACCAACATACACTCCTCCTTGTTAAGGTTTGAATCAAAATCCAACATGATAATAACATGTAAAGAGGAAATAGGTCAAAGAGGAGACCTATTAGAAGGAAAAACGGATATTTTCTTTGAGATCAACTCAACGGTGGCACAGGGATACGATTCTTCTAATCAATATGAGGCGGTGATAGCGGTTTGCATTAGATGGAGAAGCCACTCGAGAGGGTCTTAAAAAAATCAAATACAAAATAAATAATAGGATCAAGAGAGGGATTAAAGGTACAATGAGAGTGTATAGTATCCACCCACCATTGAGGATTTGCCCCTTTCTTTCTTAGTGCGACCATAATACTCAACCACATGTCCCATTTCAAAACACCTATCACAACGTAAATCCAATACTTCATAATATAATATTTCGGGAAGGTTCGATCACCAATCGAGTAGGTTAATAATTTCTATGGCTCTTTCTAAATCCACAAGTATTCTATAATAAGTATTTTGTAGTTGAACTCAAGTAGCATTAACATATTTTTCATAGTCCCCCATTAGATTTCCAATGGATTGATGGAAAAAATTATCTAAAAGTTAAAGGGGAGACACGGGAGATTAACTTAGATGGGTAATTTGTCAAATTAGTCTTTCATGTGTTAAATAGGTATACCGTGGTTTATTCATGACACTATAATGGTCCTCCCAAAACCAATATTGGTTGTGTATTATTTCATGTTCTTCATTAGAATTGAACAAAAAAATAAAATATGCTTTGGAACATGGTTAAAGTTCGATCTTACCCTATATTTTGGAGCCCCATTATTTTGTGATCCATTCATGTAGATAAGAAAAATTGGGATTAAAATTATGGAATATTTATACATGCTATAAGCATCCTCTAGATTTTGGAATTTATATAACATATCATCATTTAGCTTGAATATTGGGATGTCTTTATCGGGAGACAAGGTTTTTTTATGTAAATATTTGGCAACGGCCGTAATAAACGAAAGATCATAAAATGCTAGACTACTTCCACCCATGACCTGGACATTATGCTCCTCCATAGATACATATTCATCCAAGGTAAAAGTGGAACCGACCACTGTCTGGTATGCACGGCCTTCACCAAAAAGACATGAGTTTTGGATCTATCTTTTCCTTCCCTACTACCAAGGGTTTGGTCACTTTGGAAAACCCCTTTTCACACCAATACATCTAGTAGTGTCCATTGTAAAATAGGAACTTCCATCCTCTTTAGATCCAGATCCTCCCTTCCCTGTAATGTTAGGAATGTTGTTTTCATTTTGAGGGATAAAAATCCCTTTTTGACCACCACCTCCATTCTAGAACGCATGTTTTCTAACCATATAAGATGAGGAATGAGGTTTTAACCATGCAAGGAAGAGGGAACATAGGCCACAACCCCAAACCATTTCCACTACCTCTAGACACGACACTCTTACTTGCAGACCTATTCATAGCCATAGGGTTTTCTATATCTCTTCTTGTCACTCTTCACATCGTGAAGTATTCACGAAAACTCTAAAATCTGTATAACTCCAAGTCTTAAACATTGTGTGGATGCTACTATTCATAGTTGATTCAATTTAGAACTCAGGAATACTAAATCTTATGCAATTTTTAGTATAGTTTCTTGTAAAATATTTACTTTTTCTTTGTTCATACTTAAGAATTCTGAAAATCATGAATTTATGTGAGTTCATGTATGGATTCTATGATTTTTTTCTGAACGATTACAAAGATGAAAATCAATTTTCACATTCCGTTACTCCTTTTCAATAAAGAAAGCAAATATCTGAAATGATGAAAATATAATGAAAAACGGAAACTTGAGCTCTGACATTTATCTCTTCTTTTTCATGTATGCGAAGTAGAGATGGTTCAAACTGGAGCAATAGTTTCAGGAGAGGGTATCACGTCTACCAAAAAATGATTGTTCCCCTTCTTATTTAAAGTCTAAGTTTTTAATTTATGATCTATATTATTTTAATTCCAGTCATATCCTCCAGCTTGTATGGGGAAACATGCATACTTTAGTAATTAATATATACAGTTTTTCTTTTCCAATGAGTTGTATCGTGTTTCATTTTCATTTCTTTTTAGTTTCATAAATAAAATAAAAAATATTAAACTTAATGCTTAACACAACTTCATATAATAATAAGGAAATAAAATTAAGTATTTGCACCGTTTCCAATTATTAAAAAATAAATGAATGAATGACATATCACCCCTGCAACTTCAACTTCCCGTAACACTTAATAATCTTCTGATCTGCAATCAAAACCATTACATCTCTAGAATGTTCACTTCTAATATACAATACCTTTCCCACCTTTGTCAAGAACCTAAAATAGTCATGATTGGATTGATCCATAGGGATCCAAAAGGACTCTACTTCATCATGATCTGTCAGCATGAATAAAATAAAATAAAATAAAATGAATATGAAACAAACAACCTTAGAATTTGAAGGGTTGTACGTGTCTCTTCCCCTTCTGTGACCTTTCCCATTATGTGACCTTTCCCATTCTCCAGTGCACAGGAGGACATGAGAAAGGCTATAAATATGTGTTTGTAGAAGGGAAGAAGGGCATCAAATCATCGAAGCATGAAAGCAAGTGAGCAAGAAGTTATTAGTGCTGGAATTGGGTTTTGTAGAAGAAAGGAGTGTTGAGACAGTGTAAGCAAGTAATTGGGAGGAAGTGTGAGATATTATTTACTTCGTTTCATACTTATTGTAATTTATGTACTTATTATTTGAATTGGCCAATAAAAGTGGGAAGAAAGAGAAATTTCCCTTCCCGATTGGTTTTCCTCCTCTGGAGGTTTCCAGGATAAAACTTGTTGGTGTTTGTGAGCTTATATTCTTTCCTTTCCTACAATTTTTGATTCTAAGCACAAGTAAAATTCATTCACTAGCTATATCTGTCATTTTCTAATAGAAAGTAGAACAACAACGTTTTAATTTGTGATTCTGTGGATAATTCCAAAGTTGAAGAGTTTACAGATCATTTTGGTATCAGAGCTAACAAGTATCTAGGATTGTGGTATTCGTTCTTGGATTTATATGACAATGACGAGATCTAAAGGTGAAGAGAATTTACCTTGCGATCCATAAATTTCTACAAGGAAGTGGAAACAGAGAATTCGTGGACAAATGGAGGAAGAGAACTTAGTCCATAGAATCGAGATGCTTTGGAGACCATGATGGATAGGATGTTTAGAAGGTAACAGGAATTTGCGATTTACTGAAAGATAGCTTCGGTCAAGCAAGACTCCATGGACTCAGTGGTTCAAGGCTTAGCTGAAAATTTTTTTATAGGGAGGAGCCACCATGAGGTAGATTATGGGGAAGAGCATGAAGAAGAGAATTCAAACACAAGAGAAAAGGTAAAATCTGATCATACTCATTTTAAAGTTGAGATGAAAGTTGAGATTAAAATCAGTGAAGGACAAGTAGATACGAGAGTTGCTTGATAAATGGTTATGTCGATTAGAATTATACTTTAGCGTCCATAATGTCATTAAGGCATAGAGGATCACCTTTGCATGTCTCAAAATGGAGGGACATGCTCGGTTTGGTGGGAAACCCATCTAACCGATTGTGAAAAGAAGAAGCATCCTATTGTGAAATCTTGGTAAGAATTTAAAGAATTAATTAGAGCTAACTTCTATCCTATTGGCCACAAGACTGACCAAATGATTAAATGATAGTATTTTAGACAACGAAGTAGTCAAAGTGTACAAGACTATACTATGGAGTTTCGGGACGCAGCCATGTTACTAAACATGGACTTGGAGGATGAGGATATTTGGACTAAGTACTTGGGAGAACTTCACACTCACCTTCGAAGAAAGGTCATCTCCACAAAGCTCAAATATATCAACGAAGCATGTGTACATGCATACTCCATAGATGATGAAAAGAATAAGGGAGAAGCAAAGCCAAGGGTAAAGCGGTCAACAAATCGCCATAAAAGAGAGTACAAACAAAAAATTAACGGGGTAAGTAGAAAGGAAAGGTAAACAAGCTGCACTACTTTAAATACTTGTAAAGATTTGCAGAATTTTTGCAAGAACTGTGATATCAATGGTCATCTTACGATCTTCTGAGTTGGAAGTTACATCGGTTTTACATCCAAAGAACCGAACCAAGGACTCAAATAAGTCCATGACAAATGTAAAAACAAAGGGAATAAGAAATCAAAGATGACTCGATGTTGAAAAAAGGATTGGATGCTTTGCCACCAACATGAACAGCCGGGAAGAGGAAATGAGTAGACTATTCCGGATCAAAATATAGATAAAGAGAACTAAGGTAAATTCTTTGGTTAATACTAGTTCTCAATCTAACTTGATTTATGAAGTAGTGGTAAAGAAGCTCTATCTTGATACTTACGAGCATCCACACCCTTATCCTTTTGGTTGGGTGAAGAAGGGTGTTGAAATTTAGGTAACAAGAAGATGTAAGGTCAATTTTGGGATAAATTCCCAATATATTGATGTTTTGGAAGATGAAGTTATTCCACTTGATGCTTTTGATGTTGTATTTAGGAGTCCTTACTTGTATATTAGAAATTCTATATTTATGATAAGGGAAAACCGGTAAAGATGGGTCAAGGATGGGATCAGCTACAATATTTGGGAACACTAGCATAAGATACGAGTTACTTATGGTGAGTGCTAACCAATAAAAATGACTTATTCAGGAAAATCATAATCAGTTTTGTTTACTTTTGTTAAAGGATAAACAAGATGGGGTAGAAGTTACGAGAGATTTCTAACTAGGAAAGCATGATTCGGATATTATTATTCGGTCTTTTCAGGAAGTATTTCAAGCTCCCAGGTGGGTTACCACCAAAGCGGGAAGTAGAGTATGAGATTAGGCTATTGCCGAATCCCTCTATAGAAGATCGAGTTGTATATGCGATCCTTTCTTGAGAGTAATGAAGTAGAGAAACAACTCCATATTCATCCAAGGTAAATGAGGAACCGACCAACATGCGGTATGCACTATGTTCACCAAAAGACACGAGTTTTGGATTTGTCTTTTCCTTCCTGCTACCATGGATTTGTCACTTTGGAATAAACTTATTTCACAATAATACGTGTAGTAGTGTCCATTGTAAAATAGGAACTTCATCCTCTCCAAATCCAGATCCTCCCTTCCCTGTAATGTTAGGAATGTTGTTTTCATTTTGAGGATCAAAATCCCTTTCGACGACCACCACCTCCATTCTAGAACGCATGTTTTCTAATAGTCTCGGATGAGCCACGCAAGGAAGAGTGCACATAGTCCACAACCCCAAACCATTTCCACTACCTCGGGACGTGACACTCTTACTTCCAGACCTATTCATATCCCTAGGGTTTTCTATATCTCCTCTTGTCACTCTTCACATCTTGAAGTATTCGGGAAAAATATGAAATCTATATAACTCCAGCTGTTAAACATTGTGTGGATGTTACTATTCATATTTTATTGAATTTAGAACTTAGAAATGATAAATCTTATGGAATGTTTTATTATAATTTCTTGTAAAATATTTTTTTTTCTTTGTTCATAATTAGAAGAATTCTGAAAATCATAAATTGATATGATTTCATGTATGGATTCTATGATTTTTTTTTCTAAAAGCTTACAATGATGAAAATAAACTTTCACATTCCATTACTCCTTTTCAATAAAGAATACAAATATCTGAAAAGATGAAAATATAATGAAAAAGGAAACTTGAGCTCGATGTCTATCTCTTCTTTTTCATTTATGCGGAACATAGATGGATAAAGCTGAGCAATAGTTGCACAGAGGGGATCACGTCTACCATAAAATAATGGTTCCCCTTCTTCTTTCTGATCTAAGTTTTTAATTTATGATCTATATTATATTACTTTTAGTCATATCTTATGGATTGTATGGGGAAACATGCACAATTTAGTAATGAATATATAATTTTTTTCTTTTCAACTGAGTTGTATGGTGTTTCATTTTCGTTTCTTTTCAGTTTCATAAATTAAATTAAAATATGAAACTTAATGCTTAACACAACTTCATATAATAATAAGGAAATAATATGAAGTATTTTCACCTTTTCCAATTATTAAAAACTAAATGAATCAATGACATATCACCCCTGCTGACTTCAACTAGCCTTAACACCTAATAATCTTCGATCACGTAATCAAAACCATTACATCTCTAGAATGTTCACTTCTAATGTACAATACCTTTCCCACCTTTGCCAAAAACTCACGCATAGTCATGATTGGATGATGCATGATCTTGGAAAAGGAGACAGCTGAAAAGGCCTTTTATGTGAGGATTGAGCATCATGGAATAGATTTTTTTCTTCTTACTACCTATGTGTTTTCCAATCAACATTTGTAACTAAGTAACCTGAATTTTTTTATGGCCCTCCCCTATCTAGACACAAAAATCATAAACATATTTGGATTTTATGTTGGGTGACTTTTTGCTAATCAACAAGAAATCACAATCTAACCTCTTTTAGCCATACAAAATAAGCTTAAACCTTCATGTAAGATTTAGCAAGAAGGCCCAATTCAAATAAAACCTATCCAAGATAGAAATTCCTTCGAAATAAATGAAAAACAACATAAAAAATAGTACAAAAATTCACTAGGATGAAATAAAAAACATTAAACTTCATGCGAAATCATACATGCTTTAAGTAGAACATGCAATGTGTGTGGAAGAACTTATTTTATAAAACGTATAGTAACCTACTCTTACCAAGAAATGAGAAGCTAAAAAAATCCTAATACGGGAAGAGAGAATTACATTTCCGTTCTCATAAAATGGTACCATAAGATAACCTTGAAAACTAAATCACATGGAAACAATGGTAACATAATTTACACTTGTTATTTTTTCAAAATCTTAGTCGAAATAACTATAAATTCTTATGTTGGATGAAGCGGGAGCATAACTTACGGAGACCATAACTTTTAATCCAACTGTTGGATCATCCTAAAATTTTACGGGCGGTAGCTATACATTAGTTCTATGCTTTGAGGTCAACTTTTCTTGTAATTTTGTGGCCATTTTGGCACATTTTGGGCCCGGATTCCTTCATCTAGTGGCCTAAAATTGGCTTGAATGTTTTTTCACTTTTGACTAGGTCTTAGAACTTTAATAACTTTTGTTGTGCTTGTTATAATAAGTCAAAATTTGCGTGATCCCTAATTTATGAAGGCATATTTGGCACACCAATTTTGGGGATGATCCGATTTTTTTTTCTAATAGGTAATTTTTGGAATTTTAGGGTTTTTTGGCATTTTAGGGTTTTTAGAGTAGACGTGAAATAAAAGGAGGATTGTAATGATGTAAAATATTAGTGTGGATTCAATAATGATAAGTAATATATTTTGAAAGTCCTATTTTTAATTGCAAAGCTGTTTATGTGTGTTTTTTGAGGTATTTCAACCTCTTGCAGCTTGGATTCGCATCATTGGATATGTAATTTTCTTTAGGAGACCTACATGGGATGACTTTTGAGAACACGTAGTTCATTATTATACTCAAAATTAGGAATAAATACTTGTAATGCTTCAATATTAGTCTCAAATAAGCCAAGTATATGATTGGTCATGGTATGCTCGAAATAAAAAAACTATCCTTTCTTATTTTCCCTATTTTCTTTCTTTCCTCTTCATTCTTGAGCTTATTTGGAATTTGATAAGAAAATTTTTCCTACTTCTTTTAACTACTCTATCTCATCCATCATGAGTAGTTTCTCAATTAATCAATCTTTGTGCTCTTCATTCTTATCCAGCATGTAGTTGGAAATGTCAAACTTATCATTCTTCAAATTTTGATGATCTTCATTGTAAAGCCCAAACAATTTGCCCACATGAAAGACAAGAACAAACTAGGTCATACAAGAAAAATTATGGAATAATTTTTTTATAAACATACTCATGCAAAAAGATTCGAATTAATGGTTGTCACATTCTTGTTTCTAAGTTACTTTAAATCAATAATATTAATTTCCTTCTTGATCCCCATTATAATAAAATAATAAAACTCTCAATACCTTTTAATAAACTTAGTTAGTCTAAGGCATGGTTTAGGTTCCCCTAAATTTTATTTTGATAAAATTTAATTTCCACCATAGTTGAACTTGCACAAATTAATCCCAAAGGTAAAGTGGTCTATTTAATTAAATTATAAGGTTCTATTATACCCACAAGGGTCAAAGTTGACATTAAATTAAAATGTCTCTAAAAGACATTTGGGTTAGAAAAGTGATAACACCCATCCCTTCTACACTTAATTAAGTGGCCCCACTTAAATCCTACCCATGCATGTTAAAATTTGAATTTATCTCACCCACTTCCCACCTACTTTTTGTAGGGATGAATCTCATCCATTGGATGGATTCATTTAGGGCCCTTGGATTTGGAAATCCATCTAACCCTAAGTTTTCTTATGAAAAGCTTCTTTCTCTTTGTTTGGCTTATTATTTCTTTATTTTTGTTTTGCAGATTGGTGAAGGATGAGGAGGAAGCCATGAGAGGCTATCTCAAGATTTTGGAAGGAAACACATGCTTCATTTATTTTCTTGTTTTTTATTTACACTCTCACCTAGGGTTTCAATGTATTCATTTATTTTGTTCATCTCATTATTTTAATATTTTCCCAAATGGGCATATGGGTTTTGCCCCATTTTAGTGATATGGTTAAATTTGGTATATATTTTCATTTAGGTGAAAGAATACATACATACATACATACATACATATAGACACACACACACACACACACACACACACACACGAGATACACACACACACACACACACACACAGATACACACACACACACACACACACACACACACATATATATATATATATACATATACATATACATACATATATATATATATATACATATACATATACATATATATATATATATATATATATATATATATATATATATATATATATATATATATATATTTAATTGTATAGAAATCAAATTACTATAATCTCTGTAATTTCGATTTCTATTCAATTAAAATTTGTAAATACACACACACACACATACATGTACATACACACACACACACACACACACACACACACACACACACACACACACACACACTAAAACAAAAAACCCCGGTCATGGATTTGAGATTTCACGATTGCGGAGTGCGAGGAAATGTATTACGGCCTAAACAGATTTGGGTATGGTTTTATTTTATTGTGGAGGGAGAGGGACCTTAACACCACCCCATCCCAAAGTAAAAATGGTGTGAGGGTGGCGTCGGCGACCTCCCTCCCCATTCCCTCCTTAAGCCGCATGTAGAGGTTGTGGCCTCCATCCTTAGTGATTTTTATTTTATCAAAACTTTTTGTTATTTAAAATATGTTTACATATATATATAGTATTTATTGTATTGTGGAGGAGGTCCTTGACTTCACCCCCATGCCAAAGTAAAAGGGGTGTGGGGGTGGGGTCGGCGACCTCCCCCACCATTCCTTCTCGAAGCTCCACGTACGACAGTCGTGGCCTCCATCATAGTGATTTCTTATTTTATTAAAACTTTTGGTTATTCAAACACATTTGCATATAACTTTATCTTATATATATACGTATATTAATATATCAAAATTAATTTTAATATCAATATTAATAATATTTTAATATCAATATTTTTGTCAATAGGTAGTAATGTTTCTATTATTAATAGTATTAACAAATCTAAAACTTATACTTAAAATTTCTCTTAAAATTTGGTAGAAATATTTCCAAGTGTTAGTTTAAAATTTTTTTTTCCCTACCACTACCATTTTCTTGACATCTAATTTAGAATGAAGTTAGTTTAACCTAACAATACATTTACAAAATCAATAGATCTAAGGTCTACTTTGCAACTATGTAGTTCCTTTACACAACTAGATTTAGGAATTATTCTATTTTATTGGGAAAGTAAATGACAATTAAAATTTAAGTTCTTTCCATCTATACATATAAAGTTTGATTCTCTTTCAACCAATACAAGAAAGTGCACAAATATAGTCTAACTTTCCATTATATGCCTTTCAAATAATACAATAGAAATTAATATTTCTTTCCTTTGCAACATAAAAGTTTCAAACATGCCCACAAGAACTTTCAACAAGATCTTTCCAATATATTTAAAACAAGATCAACACACCTATGTGAGATGATCAATAAACTAAAATTTACACAAGTTGTTTCCTCCTTTCAACTACATTTCCATTGTATCCACTTGTTTCACTAAAATTGTCTTTCTTTCCCACATACATTATAAATTAATAACAAATATTTAATGTAACTTTATTTTCAAAACAATACAATACTCTTCCACTTGAAGTGGGAATTTTTTACAAGAAGGTAACTATAATGGAAGATTTCTTAGTCTTCTATAAGTGCTCCAAGTTTTCAAATATCCAAAAAGGCTCCATCTTTTCTCCATTTGATCACAACAACAAATGGGGGAGAGGCAACACTCTCCACCTAACCAAAACTCCAATGAGGAGGAGAAGAAATCCCCCTTATTGCCCCCTTTGAGCCCCACCACAAGGAAATAAGGGATGGATAAAACACATGGCAACTATACAATGCTTCCACATTTACTTTCAAGCAACAAAAGCACAGGAAAATATGACTACAAACATTTATTTTTAAGCAAAAAAATTCCCAAAACAATGGCTCTAAAATAAGCCAAGTAGAGATAAGAATATGGGGATACCCTTGTGCCTCCCAAGGGTTTGGATTCCCACCTCTAAAATCCTCCAAAACAAAATCAACCCCAAAATATCTTATGCCTCCCTACAACAACAAATATATGTCTCTTATGCCTCTGTCTCTCTTATGGCTCCCTCAATGCACAAAATAACAAAAGAGAACAAGGCTGGGGCATAAAAAAACCACTCCCTCATAACCACACAAAGAATCTCTTATGCCTCCCAACATATTTTATCCCCATTTCACTATCTCAACAAAAACTTAAGCCATTTCACTACCCAAAACTTTAAGAAAGAAAAGACATCAATACACACATAACATATAAGAAAAACAAGGAAGAGAACAAGGGTGCAGACCATACCTTTCCATTCTGAAAGCTCTACTTTCCAAGCATGTCCCAAGGTATTTCAAAATCAATCAATTCCAAGCACCCAATAGTCAAGCATTCCAAAATGAAAGAGCCAAAACCAAGCAAGTAACCCAAAATACTTCTCAAAAATTCCTATAAATAGAAAAGAGGAAGAGGGAGATGATGTGGCTCCATGTAGGATGCCACATCATTTCTTCTCTATCCCACATCACCAAGTTCAATAACATACCCGAGAGGCATAATAAATGGGTGGTTGAGAGGAATGACAACCCTCTTACACACACCACTCCAACCCACACCCCATAAGGACAAAATTAAACACATGTAAGAAAGTGCAATAAAATATCACCTTTTACCTAACAAACCACATAGTGGGGTATATCTGTGACCCCCTAACCCATAGATAGGGTTGGTATAAGAAATTAAGAGGTGTGGGACAAGTTTAAATTGTCCCACAAGCCTCCAAATATGGCCATTAATCCCAAATCCGAGTTTCCCAAGTAGGCTGGAGTGTACAACACTCAAAATCACATACACTCAACTAATAAACACAAGGACCAAAGACCCAACTACTCCAATAAATTACTCCCTTTTGTCACATCTAAAATTTAGCTTAATAATATGATTAGCTCACTTAATTAAGACACCTAAACCAATTAATGATAAAAGGGAATTACATCACAAATTAAATCACATACACCAAAATTAAATAAAAGAAAGGAAAAGAATTATACACAAACCCTTGGTCACATGGAGGTCATCCCCCATGGGGACCCCTAACAACAAATAATAACACACACAACATAACACAAGTTGCCATGGTGACCATTTTTGTGTCCATCTAGTATTCGATGTGGTTGGTATCCAATCCCCCTTTGATTGTTGTGATATAATCACCTGTAAAATCACCACAATATCTCCTTCACCTTGTGGTTACATCAAACATCCAAGATAAAATATACGCATATAAGTCAATAATCATCCATATATAAATTAAATCATCATCTAGACAAATAATGTTATTATTTTAAAATTCCAACAACATCTCAATTCTATATTTTACCAATACCAAGAAGATCACAAGATTAGTTCAACTACTAAATCCTACTCAATATGACAAGAATGCCGAATGTTAGAAATATATAAATATGTCAACAACACATCATCATCAATATAAAATATCTCTCTAAGAATCCACACAAATCATACTATGAATCGAAATCCAACAATAGTCCAAGTATCTCTATTGTCTAACATCATGCTAAGCCCAAATGATACAATAATATCCATGTATATAGTCAACAGTAATCAAAATCAAAGTATAATTAGTGTTGAAGGGAAGTGGGCACTACATTCATGGCATGTTGCAATGAGTAGTGATGTAATTGATGGATCATTGTGTCCTTCTAAAAGTGCAAAAATATCTAAGCATGTAGATAAATAAGGATCTTGGGATTTAGTTGTATCATCTGAGTAATATGGGATAACTTCCTTCTTATCATTATCATCATCCTCATCATCTATAAAAAGTTATGCTAAGCTTAAAACATGTTTTTATTTGTCACGAGGAAGCTATAAAAATGATAATCCTTCCTTAGATTGGATTTGAAAATGCTGTTCATTTAAATATGCTTCCTAATCACTTATGGGAAGCTTATCATGCACAATTTTTTTGTTATTATTCTCAAAATCATAATCATTAAATTTAGCTCTGAATTATTTTCCCTACTAGTAGATGAGTACGACCTCAACATCTTTGATATGAAATTCAAAAAAATTAGCTGTACCTTGTAGCTCAAGGAATGGAAATTTTTTTCCTAAAATTTTATTTATTATCAAATTCTTTCTATTGCTTGAAAATATCCACCTATTTCTTGCACTCCTGTAACTATGGAATCTGAGTGAAACTCAAACCTATAATTTTTTCATATAATCCTCTTTATTAATTTTCTGATTGCCTCCTTACTAAATTGGGCTTGGAAATGAGATAGGAGGGTGGGATAGGTTTCAAATTCATTTTGAAATTTTTATACAAATGGGGAGGTTGTAAAATTAACTTTTGGAAGAGAGGGGGTCGGTATAACAACATTGAGAAAACTATGAATTTTAAAATTGGGTTGAGATGGGCATTGGATTATGATGGGAGAGTAAGTGGGAAAATACTAATAATAGGGTTCCTCAACCTTATTCTCATTAGCCTAAAATACTTGTAAGTATATAATACAATCAACCAAATAAGGGAAAAGTGTCTATTATTACCTCAAGTATCTATTGTGGGATAAGATAACTAGGAATGGGAACTCCCAATTGTGACAAGGATGATCTAAACCAGAATGTTTAACTTGCCAAGGTTATAGTTTCTCATTAGAATCCTACCATATCTACTCCAATTTCTGAACACCTCCTTATAAATATGCCTCTTGTGTTGAATTACTTCTATAACCTACGTATCCTGCATACCTTGCATAATCTTCTTCCTAAACATCACCATGATCATAAAGGTAACCATGCTAATTTTTAAGGTTCCTATCATGGGCATACTCATTGTGGTAACTGTTATAGTACTAATGTGGAGGAGGATATGGGTAAAATGGAGGTGGATTTAAATGGTACAACTATTGAAAGTGTGCAATCATGATTACATGACATCATAAAAGATGGAAAAATGGAAAAACACATCGATGAATGGAAAAAGGGAGTTTTAGATCAACAAATTAATCGGATATGTTACTTCACACCTACATTTACATCCTACATAGAGAAATATTTATGCATGTGTACCTTGTGCGCTAAATATCATGCTTAAACATTTCTTGATTCAACATTGTGTCTCTCCCTCCACCACTTGAGATGGATGAAAGTAAGCATCATGGAAATATTTTGATGTCAATTTTTATTATGACTATTGCGGATGTATTGCTTGACTTAGTGATTGATGTATCAATATTTTTATGTTAAAAATAAGATAATTTCGATGCAAATGAAATCGAGCGAGATGGACCAAATCAATCCTCCAAGCGTTCTAATGATAATGCAAAGATAAATATACTTTGGAATTCAACTATTTTTATCATATGGTACCACCTCTATCTTAAATTATGTTATGTGATTGGATGCAATGATTGAACTCTTATTCCTATCACATCCTCTCAACTTTTTATCACATCCCATGCATATAATATTCATGTTCTTATACATAACATTTTTGTTAATCTAAATAGCAAGAATACTCTATGTACTCTCAAGATACTCCACTCTATTGACATGTCACTCTAATCATCATTTTGACATACAATTTTACCTATTAGTGTTGGATTTATTGCTACATAGGTTTCATTTCTAGTAGCCACTTATATTATCGTAGATGATATGCATTTAGTTCATCCTTAGTTACGTGATCTTTCTATTGTTACATGTATCTTACACTAATCTGTCGAGTTTATTTAGCAATAGCAGGTCATCCCAATTTGGGATATTCCATTTGAGGATCCTCTTTCTACGGTTTTCAAGTCTTGGATAAAAAATGATGTATCCAACTTGTGTATAATTCCAAGATCTTTCCATATCCCTTTTTAATCTTCTAAATTGTACCATAGCTCCCATAACCTTGAGGACAAGTCTAATTTCTCCATTGAGGCATGACATTCCCTACACCCGTAATCATCTTGTTTTTCTTGATTTACTCCTGAAATTCCATTGTTCCACTGATTTTTTTCAAAATACTTTGATACATCAAGTACTCTCCTATACAACTTTTATATGTTTGTGCACATGCAGTCACCTTGTCGAGGATATTCCTTATCTTCAAAATGAATAAAAAATACTCATTTTTATGCCTATTTGGAGATTTATTTTACCTTAGATATTAGTAACTTCCTCAATCCACTAAGATATTTCCATATCCTTTTTTATGTTTTAACTCCTACCGTAGCTCCCATAACCTTGAGGAAAAGTCTAATTTCTCTTGAGGAATGACATTCCCTACTGACCGTAATCATCTTGTTTTTCTTGATTTACTCCACGACAATTTAATTGTTCCACCAATTTTTTCAAACTACTTTGATACATTAAGTACTCTCCTTTACAAGTTCAAGATGTTTTTGCATGTGCAATCACCTTGCCAAGGATATTACTTAGCTTCAAAATGACTAAAATACTCATTTTTATGCCTATGTGGAGATTTAATCTACCTTAGATCTTAGTAACTTCCTCAATCCACCTAGGTATACTTCCCTACACATGAAACACAATTAAAAATAATGTTACCATGTTCCTCTCAAAGCAAACATTTAGCATAAGACTAGCTTATTACAAGTATCTCTTGGAATCTATATCTTAGTGAATGGCTAAGAAACACATTTAACGGGATTATGTGCACCATTAGAATGCATCTCATTTGATATCACTATTTATGTTAGTTATGTAGATTATGAACAATAAATGTTTATATAATTTTGCTAGCATATATTACCAATAATTTAAATTAATTGGGGATAATAGATAACATAAATTTTAACTGATAGATCTTTTATGAAAATGGTGTTAAAAATATAATTATTATAGAAATTAATGGATAGTGTAAATTATAAAAACTAGAGTAAAAAGTTGTTTATATAATCATCCTGAATGTATATATTTTATATTTTATGGAGAATACATTATCAAGGTTTTAGTGGTATAGATTTTTACTTTTTTGTTTGAATCTTATAATGGTGCTGAAATTTAGAATTATGATCTATATTGTATTGTAGTTAAACTATCCTTAATTATAATTTTTATTATTTTCAAAACATATGGAAAAATTGTAATTTTTCCACAATAAAATTATAAGATTATTAGTATTCCACAAATTAAAATTTAACGTTTATAAAATTATGAAAAAGTTACATTATATATTATAAAAACTATCCATTCAAAATTGGTAATACACATTTTTCGAATAAACTAATTATTTTGTGAACAACATTGTGGATAATTGATAAATTACTCTACTATTAAAGATTCCAAATTGTAGGAAGAATACTTATTTGTGTGTGGGTGAGTGATGACTTATGTTTGTTCATAGGCTAATATCTCCATTAGCAAATAGCTCCACTTGCATGTTTCACGAATCAAAAACAAATATGTGTATGGATATGGATCCACTCTTAAACAAATTTTCCATGTGAGATAATTCACATACATTGAGACATCGATTACTTTTTGCCCACCCATAAATTATCATGGAAATAGCACTATCTGCGATTTATGTATGATAAGTAGGAAATTATCACACTTTAGCTATTACATATAAAAACATTACATTTATATTTATATTTTTTAAAAGGAAAAAACGTTGTTGGGTTCTTTTGTATGGATGTAGCCTCCACGTCCATGGTTAAATAAATGATTCTCCAACTCAATGATTAAAAAAATACAAGTGCATGACAATGTCAAAAATTCACATATTCATTATTCATAGATTTATATATTTATTATATTAAGAATCTTTCTCAGATTTGGACAAGCAATGAACTACTATTGATTTATGTTTTCACATTAAAATAAAAATAGTTTTTAAAACATCAATCAATTTAAGATAACAAAACTATATTAAGTGGAAGTGGACAAATATGGAATCTTTTTCAATTACATCTGCATTAATGTTAATTAATAGTAAATGTGAAATTTATTGACAAGATGTTAGTAAATGTGAGATATATGAAAGAATGTCATTTAATGTTTCAACATTTAAACAATTTATAATTATATAATGATAAGGATATGTTAAATTAAGAGGGAAAATAATTCAGTTTATAAATTTTGATTATTTTTTGGAATATTTTAATTTTATGTTTCATATGAAATAGGATGGAACACAAAATGTTATTTTTAAATTATATATAAAAATGTGTCATTACAATTTTCATTATTAGAATTTCGATTATCATGTAAAAACAACAGTGTAGTTTTGTAAAGAGTTATGAGGTGATCAATATTTTCTTTTTGAACTTATCGCATAAAAGTTGTGAAAAATCAATTACAATTACTGATTATTAACCTCCTATCTTGTAAGATTATTTGATCAACAAATATTGGAAAATAACACAATTGTAACTTCTGAAATACAAACACATAAAAAATACGACAAGGTGAAAACAATATTTTTGACAATTGTCCTGGAAAAACACCATAGGAAAACTAGTACTACGGATGAGAAATATATTAAACTTCACAAATCAAGAGATACAAATACTACTTGCCTCTTCTTGGGTAGAGCTCCGAAAATCTCCCAATCCTCCTGCTGATATTCCTCCTTTGCTATCTTCAACGCTATCACTTTGTCCCTTGCTAACACTTGCAAGACTACTTTAACTGCTAACACCGCAAGTTTCTCTAAAAACTTCCTTGTTACAAATGACCCAATGACCCCTTATATACTACTCGTTGAAAATCAACGACCGAGATTAACACAAATGAACACAATTGAGATTAAGACAACTCAATAACCATTAACAACCTTGGTTATGAGGTGTCACCTAAAAGTCAATATTAAATAACAATTGGTTTTACCCTAACGATATTTGTTTGACAAAAACAACTATTTTTCTAAATTTTAGGCGAGCGAATAGTTGTCCAAACTACCCATAACTAATGCTTGCTTATACGGGTGAGGACAAATAGTTGTCTAAACTACTAAGATTAACACTCCCTCTTAGTGAGGAAGTTATTCTGCATGACACCCAACATCTCTCTAAAGAAGATGAAATTTTCCTTCCCAATGCCTTTGTCGAATGTACCTTTACCTGCTGATCTATAGGTACAAATGTGAGCTTAACAACCCCATGTTGTACACAATCTCTGATGAAGTGATACTTGATGTCTATATTTTTGCACCTCATGAAACACCAGATTCTTAGTCAACTTGATGCAACTCTGATTATCGCGGTGTATCACCATAGTCTCAACCTTCCGACCAAACAAAGCTACTAGAAATTTACGAAGCCATATAGCTTCACATGTTGCCATCTTTGCTGCTTTATGTAATCGACTCTGCTGAACTTAGAGCCACAAAGTTATGCTTCTTGCTGAACCAAGATACAACCCCGATCCCAGATGAAACAACACCACAAGTGCTCCTCTTATGTCATTGTACTGCCCAATCTGCATCCGTATAGCCCATCAACCTAATTCCTTCACCTCGAGCATATCTAATTCCATACTCGATTGTACCTGCATAAATAATGTAGCACATGCTTTTACTGCAGATCAATGCACTCTCTTTAGCTCAACCATGAACCGACTAAGAGAGTTAACTACAAAAAGCTATATCTTTCTGGTATTGACAAAATACATGAGAGAACCAATCAACTACTGTAAAGGTGGGGTCTACATCCTTCTCCTTGGATGTGTCTACCTTCCTCCAATTCATGATCATGGGTGTAGACATGGCTTTGCAATCTTCCATGCTAAACCTTTTCAAGATTTCCATGCAATATTTCCCTTTCCCAAGGAAAATCTCTCCATCTTTACTGCCATACCTCCATGCCTAGAAATTAGTGCATAAGTCCCAAATCCTTCATCTCAAACTCCACTTTGCAACATCCCTCTTGCATTCTTCTATGAGCTCCAGGTGAACTGTAAGAAACAAGTCATCTACATATAGGAAAAGAATGATAATCTCACCTCCAACTACCAAGTAGTAGAGATTAGCATCTTCCTCACTCTTCATAAAGCCCATTTCCTGCAGTAACTATCAATGCGCTCATACCATGCTGCAGGAGCCTGTTTGAATCATCAACACTCTCTTCAATCTACACATGTGGGTCTCTTTATTGTGTGCTACAAAGCCTTATAATTGTTCTATGTATACCTCCTCTTTCAACTCACCATTAATAAATTCTATCTTGACATCCATTTGACATGATTTGCCATCCCATCTGTGATGAAATTGAGATTCTGACTTGTATAGAAGTATACAGGCAACCTGGAGCAAATGTCTCCTTGTAGTCTATTCCCTCTTTCTGAGAGAACCCCTTTGCCATGAACCTTGCCTTATATTTCTCGATGCTACCATCTGCACCATGCTTGATCTTATAGATCCAATGTGATCCACCACTTCCCTATCTATTAGTCTAGGAACTACCTCCCACACATCATTCTGCATAATTGAAGTATACTCCTCAACCATTGCTTCTTGCCACACTTGATGTTGTGCAGCCTCCTGATAGCTAGAAGGTTCACTATCTACCCACTTACTAACTAATGCAACATAGTCATCATACTGTTTGGTGGTTTGTTTTCTATCACTCCTCCTGGAGTACCCACTAACTCTGAGTATTCTTACGTATCATTGAACCTCACGGTTCTTGCTGCCAACTGTAGAGGATGAAATATCAACCTCCATGTCTTCTTGATGCATCTCTTCTTACACCTGTTGCTCCATACTTTGAAAACTCTCTCCTCCTGAGTCTATGCTTGTACTAGTAACTGTACTCGAGCTTTCTTTGCCCTTGACTCGATTGAGTGATCCTTGGAGCTTCTGTTGGCTTCTCACTCTGATCATCTACTGGAAAATCTCTAGACCTTCTAAATGCCTTGTCCTCCATGAACTTGACATCACGTCGAACAATAATCCTTTTGGTCTCTCGGAAGGAATATCCGATATGCCTTTGAGGTTTCACTATACCCCAAAAAGTACCCTCTCTCCACGGTTTGATCTAACTTGGTACATGTATCCTTAGGAATGTGACAATATGCCAAACTCCCAAAGATCCTAAAGTGACTGACATCTGGCTTCTTCCCAGTGAATGCTTCCTCTAGTGTCATCTTCCCTAGTACCTTATGTGGAACTCTATTCTGTATGTATCTTTGTTATCTTGCATGCCTCTGCCCACAGATAATAGGGTATATCTGGTCATGCAACATAGCCCTTGATGCCTCTGTTATAGACCGATTCTTCCTCTCAGCAACTCCATTCTATTGCGGATTGTAAGGAACAATCCACTCTCTCTTGATTCCTTCTCTGGTACAGAACTCCTGGAACTCATTGCTTTTGTACTCGCCTCCATTGTCTGACCGAAGAACTTTTATCTTTCTTCTGTCAAATTCTCTACAAGAGCTTTGAACTCTTGGAAGCAATGAAAACCTCATCCTTGGTCTTGAAGAAGTATATACATGTCTTCTGGAGCAATAATCAATAAAAGTAACAAAGTACTCATACCCTCTGAGAGACTTCGTCGAAATTGGTCCACATACATCTGAATGTACTAGATCAAGACGCCCTTGGATCTGGTGTGACTCCTTGGAAAATATGATTTAGCAAAATTCCCAACACGCATCCCTTACATACATCATCGTGCTCTGTGCTCACCTCAGGAACACCTGTCACTGTCTCATGAAGTAATTTAAGGGTTCCATGATGGATATGGCCCATCCTTCTATGCCATAGCTCTCCCTGATCTCTAAGATTACTGTTGCTCATGAGTGCCTTAGGAATATCAAACTGCAGCCTATAAAGCCGACCGCTCCTAACTCCAATAGCTATGGGTGATTTCCAATCCTTTTTCTTGATCAACACATGTGCCCCTCGAAAGAGTACATTGTACCCTTTGTCTTGAAGGACAGATAGAAAAATAAAATTCATCCCGAAGCCTGGAACATCCAACACATCATGAAGGGGAATCATCTTACCACTCTCCCTCTGAAACTGAACAGTTCCTTTCCCAACTGAGTTGAGTTTGGACATGTTCCCCATAGAGATATGGATTCTGGTGCTCTCTTCCTTATAACTGGAGAAGTATTCTCTAACTCCTGTCATATGATATGACACCCCACTATCTATGTACCAAACACTCTGTGAGGTTGAGATAACCATACATCTTGTGAGTGCAAACTCATCTTCCATTCTACTAGAGAGCTCATCTCGTACTTGCTGAAGTCATGACTTGCTTCTTGCCTTTCTTTTCATTCTTCTTCCTTTCTGGCGATCCAACGACATAGTGTCCAAACTCGTGACATCCATAGCACTTGATCTTGAAAGAATATTTCTTCTTCTTTTCACCTTGTGAATTTGATCCTTTACTAGACCTCTTCTTTTCTATCCCTTTACTCGCTAGGGCAACATTTTCCTATTCCACCTCACTTTTCTGACTCTTATTGTTGGATCCATTGACAAGACTTATTCTAAGCTCCTCCTGAGTGAAATCACTCCATAGTCAATCCCAACTCGGTAAGGTGTCTCATCCATTGATGACTTGAACAAAGACATCCCACTCGTAGTAAACCCATTTAGGGCTATTCTCACTAGCTCGTCATCATTTGGTTTGTCTCCAACAACTACCAATTCATCCTTGACAAGTCTAAGTCTAGTGAGGTAACTTGTGACGTCTTCTCCCTTATTCATCCGGGTATTCCTCAACTTTTCTCTGAGAATCACTTAGGTTAGTGGTAGCATTCAGTACATATTTATAATGGCATCCCACATCATCTTCGTTGTATCTAACTCTGCAATATGTGGAACAATATGATCCTTGACACCATCAAGAATCATCCTCCTACGCCTTAGCATCTTCCTTATTATATCTTAAGAGTTGTGTTGCATCTCAGTAGGTACAGTGCAATAGTGGTCACATATTCCTTGATACCATTCTCTTCCAACAATAGAGAAATTCTTGCTTTCCAGACACCAAAATTCGAGGCTCCATCCAATCTGTCCTGATCTCTTAAACTTGCTGAGGCCATCTTAAAAGAAAATAATAATAATAATTTTGAAGAGGTTAAATTGGGTTTTATAAACCCTCACTTTCTTTCACCTAGGGTAAATGTCTTCTACCCGAAATTAGCTCGGATACCATGGGAAAAATCTATTACGATTATTGTTTATTAACCTCCTATCTTGTAAGATTATTTGATTAAAAATATTGGAAAATAACACAATTTGTAACTTCATAAATACAAACACATAAAAATACCCGACAAGAGTGAACACAATATTTTCGAGACAATTTTCCCTAGAAAAACCTCGTAGGGAAAACCAGATACTACTGAGATGAGAAATATATTAAACTTCAGCAAATCAAGAGATACAAATCTTTGCTTGCCTCTTCTTGGTAGAGCTTCGACAATCTCCTAATCCTCCTGCTGATATTCCTCCACTTCTATCTTCAACGCTTATCACTACACCATTCTTTAACACTACAAGACTACTTTCTAACACTTTGCAAGTTTCTCTAAAAAATTCCTTGTTACAAATGACCCAATGACCCCTTTATATACTACTCTCGTTGAAAATCAACGGCCAGAGATGAATAGAAATGAATGGTGAGATTAAGAAAACTCAATAACCATTAACAACCTTGGTTATGAGGTGTCACCTAAAAGGAGTCAATATTAAATAACAATTGTTTTTATCCTAACAATATTTTTTTGACAAAAACAACTATATTTCTAAATTCTAGGCCAGAATGAATAGCTATCCAAACTACCCATAACTAATGCTTTTGCTTTATATTGGGTGAGGACAAACAGGTTGTCCAAGATCTTTTAAGATTAACAAAATTTATATGCATGATCAAGTTGTGGAGGTAGAATATATGTGCCAAAGCTTCGGTTGATAGGCATTCCATGCAAAGGAAGCAAGAAGGCTTAGGTCCTAAAAAGGGAAGAAAACTATGTATGATTAAGTGTTAATACATAACATGTTTGATAAAGTTCAAGATTTCTAAAGAATAATAATATTATTATTCGTATATGATGTTATAGTCACCTTCAAGGATTTGAATATAATTATTTAAATAGAAAATTAATCAAGTGTAAGTTTTTGTATGGGCATTAATAGAATGACCATATGAATCATCCTTACATTGCACACAAACCAACATTAATGTGGACATGATCGAATGATATAGTTTTATTCTAAGAAGATTCGTATACTTAAGACGTGTCCCAGATCTGCATGATAGGATGAACATAATTTTTCCATCTCTTTGTTGCATAGGAGAAATAGTGTGATCAGTATCATGAGGAACCCATATCTCCTATACATTTTCATCCTGCGCAACTATCCAAATCTTTTAAAATTACAACGTGAACTTGGGTTTCTTAGTGATTAATGCATCTAGATCTAAAATAAAGTTAAATTATTATTATTCAATGGAAATGATAGGTCTTGACGCCATAAGCGGTGACCATTCCTATCTCATCTCCTTCTAGACATAATACTCACACACACTTTGTAATGCCCACTTTCCTTTGACACTTTTAGATACTTGATCCTGATACTATTGATCTTATTTTGGACGTTGTTATGTTTTGATTTATTATGATGTGTAGATGTTAGACCATGGATTATTATGGATCTTGATTTAGTTATTATGCATGATGTTTATTAGAGATGTTCTTATATATGGATGATGATATATTATTTGACGTGGATATATTTTAGATGATGTTCGGACATGTGACATTAAATATTGTGGAATTGACACTGTATGAAAAATATTAGATGATGACATAGTTGCAAAATTGAATTGAAAATGAGGACGTTGAATTTGTGATATTGTTGTGATTTATATTTGATCTTGAGATGTTAATTATATAATTTTGGATGTTCTGATATGGCCACAAGGCCGAACAAGGTATTTTTATTTTACAACTTAAGTTATCACAACAATGTCGGGGAGGCTGGAAACCAACCATAATAGAATTTTGGATGAACTCAACGAGGTCACCATGGCAACTATATTGTTTGAGTGTGGTGTTTGTTAGGGATTCCCATGGGGGAATCACCTTTAAAATGTGACCAAGGGATTTTTATGTGTTGCTTTTATTTTGGTTTCTTTTTATTATTAATGTTTGCATATGTTTGATTTGTAATGTGTTACCCCCTTTCCTTTAATTATTATGTATTGAGCTAATATTGTAAATAACCATGTATTAAATAAATAAATCTAATATGTCATAGGGATGTAATAAGTGAAGTTGTTGATATTAAATGCAATATTGTAAGAGTATGGAAGAATGTGTAAGAATATGTAAGAGAATATATGATAGATTTTGAAGTGTAAGACACTTCATTCCCTTGAAATTAGAAATTGTCTTTGGGGACTATTTTTGAAGGCTTACGGACAAGTCAAAATTGTCCCACACCTATTAAAACTAATTACCAACCATACCTATGGTTTGGCGGTTAAGATTAGAAATTTTTAATGATTTTTAAATGATTATTGGTAAGTCTTTATTGCAATTCTCTTACATGCTTTGAATTCTGTCCTTTTTGGGGTGTGGGTTAATTTTGGAGTGTGTAAGTTGATTGTCTTTTCATTTATTGTGATTAGCTTGTGATGTTGAGGGTTGAGGAAGAATGATGTGGCATCCCACATGGAATCCACATCATCCTCTTCTCTCCTGTAATTTAAAAGTGCGAACTCTTTGCTTATTGTGGGTTGTTGAAACCTTGAGCATTTCCTCTTGGGCAATTTTCTTGATGGTTGGAGTCTTTCTTGTGGAAGGTGTTTGAGATCCATTGCATGTGTGTTTTTGTTGTTTTGGACTGTGTATTTGGGAATCGAATAGATTATTGCGATTGAACGAACTCCATTATGCGAGAGGAAGGAACTTGCATGTTTAAAATGCTTCTTTCTTTCTTTATGCATGTAATGAAATGGTTTTATTGTATATGTTTGATGGCTAGTTGGCTAGACTACTTAGGGCATGGTGTAGGAGAAGGATATGTGGATTTCATATGTGGGGCATAAGGGAATACCAATAGAATCATTTATATTGTGGAGGGAGTTTGGGATTAGGATCCACGTTGAAAAGAAATAGCTTGTATTTCTTACTCTTGGGGGCGCATAAGGGAGAAACTTTGGGGGGGCATAAGGAGGAAGTATTGGGGGGCATAAGGATATGGAAGGTGATATATTTTTATAGGTCATATTGGTGGATTCCCATTTTCCATTGGGAGGCATAAGTAGTTCCCCATAGATCCTTGCTCTTGTTTTGGCTTGCTTGATGAAGCCTCAATCTTGTTTGTATTTGTTAATGTAGTTGGGAACTACATCCTTCTTGAAATGTGTGTTTGAATGTAAAATGCTGCATGTGTGTTTGTGGAAGTCTTGTTGCCATGATTTGTTCTTCATCCCTTATTTTGTTATGGTTGGGGCTCGGGGGCTAATGAGGAAGGATGGATTCTCCCTTCCCATTGGATATCTTGGTTGGGTGGAGAGTGTTGCCTTTCCCCTTCCTTGTTGCGATGAAGATCAAAAGTTGAAGAAATAAACATGTTGCTATTTTGGAGTAAAAGGAAATGCATAGTTTGACAATCACTTGTTAATGTAAAATTCATTGTAACCCTTCCCACATTGAAGTGGATGAATCGTATTATTATTTGTAATGGAAAGGCACTTGTATTGAAAATGAAAGATTAAATTTGATATGTGAAATGCAAAATTTATAATCCGTTTTCTGTTTGGAAGAATGTGATATATTTTGTATAACTATATTTGAAATCAAAATAAAAGGAGAGTGTTAAAGTTGTTTATCGGGAATCAATAAAGAATTACTTGTCTATTCTCAAAATATGTTATTGTGTTGGAATGGTTTTGGTGTGATGAAATGAAATATCTTTCTGCAT
Organism: Taxus wallichiana var. yunnanensis; assembly: GCA_018340775.1. Classification (NCBI taxonomy): domain Eukaryota; kingdom Viridiplantae; phylum Streptophyta; class Pinopsida; order Cupressales; family Taxaceae; genus Taxus; species Taxus wallichiana. The sequence continues at coordinate 160,454,093 of CM031237.1, forward strand.
GCAAAAATTAAAATACATATAAGGAAAGAGACAATGCTTTATTATTTTGAAATAATACTTTTTGTATTGGATGTTAATGGATAAATGAATCAATGGAATGTATTAGATCAGACTTGCAATGTCTTTTCATATTTGGAGGATGCAAAATGTTTTAAGAACCTTTAAAGTTTGATATCTGTTTTGTTTATTTTAAATCTGGAAATCGATTTATCGGGAATGTATATTCGAACCTACCTTATGAATTAAGAAATGAAACATTACAATTTAGATATAATAAGTCCCAATGAAACTCAATTTGACTTCAATACTTAATAAAGACCCTTGAAACTTTTTAAAATCAAACTTGAAACTCACACAAACCTTTCTTTGTCTAATGTTGGAAAAATATCATTTGCATGTAAATCCATTAATTGAACCTCTAAAAATATATTAAACCAATCCAAGAATAAGTCTCCATGTCTATTTGACATGTTGAGGAAGAAGAAGATCAAAATCTAGCAAAATCTCATAAGTTGGAAAAATTGCAGTTTGTTTTCAAAGCACTGCAAATTATTTTCTTCAAACTGGACATTCAAGAAAATATATAATAATCTAACTATTTAAAATCAAAATTTTCCTTCAGAAATGTTCTTAGATTTCCGTCCAACCCCCGTGGACCCGCAGCCAATCACATGGTGACACATGTCCAAACAAACACATCAGCCGCACGCAACAGGGCTTTTTAAACTTTCTCTACCGCCCACTTGACTTGCATGTAACAAGGAAGGTTGTTTATTAATGAAAAGTGAAGTTGTGGACATGTGGTTGATGTGTGACAAGGAAAAAGGCATTGACGTGTGAAAATGGAGTGTGGTTCACGTGTGACAAGGATAAGGCATTAATGCGCAACAACGAGAGTGTGGTTGGCGCGTGACAAGGAGAGGGCTTTGACATGCAACAATAGAGGGTGGTTGACACGATAAGGGGGAAAGTGTTGACACGTTGTTGATGCGCATCTAGGGGAGGGTTGACATGTGACAATAGGAGGTTGTTGACCCACATCAATAGGGATGTTGATGAACGACAACCAGGGGTTTGTTGACGCACAACAATAGGAGGAGTTGACGCACATCAAGAGAAAAAATGTAGAGTGATCCTCCTTACGTAAATGACAGGAAAATTTTGGAATCGATAGTTAGCCTTGTAACCTCATTGTTGTTATCCTTAAACAAAAAAATTATTCCTTAATTTTCCTATTAATCCTAGTTTTTTTCGTAGGTCTCAAGTGGTTGTTTTAATTGGGCACTACACTTGGTATCAGAGTAGTGGTTCAAAAGCTTGGACCATTGGGCACACTAGAAAACTTGAGACATGAATTTTAAAACTAGCACACCTTGTTATCCTGGAAAACAAAACTATTTGAAAATTGTATAAGATAGTAAACTTAGAAACTGGAGAAGACTTAAAATAATGAGCTAACTCTCATTTTGTTTTGTGCAGGAGGTGCAGGAAAGATGAGGATTCTTTCCACATAGACCTAGAGTTACCACCTCCGGATCATGTTGTGGCAACCATCCTGCCATAGATCTTGTAGACCCTTTAGGATGTTAATGTCATGTTATGTGGAGGTTCGGTTGGAGGGCATGCAAGACATGATAGAATCACTTCCATTGAGGGACATGCACCTCCTCCACTCAGTGAGGAGCATGGAGGAGATAATTTTCATGGAGAGTCAGCTAGAGTAGATTCACCTTTGAGGGGACATGGTGACCGAGTTTTAGGATACAAAGAGACGTCTCGGAGCCATAAGTTCGGGGGGACAAGTATGTAGAGAGCCTAAAGCCATCGGACCACAGGCTACATATCACATCAAGGGAGATCATGAAGCTTTAGCTATCACGTTATTCGGGTGACACAGGGGGATTTAAGGCCGAGGCTTGGCTAGTCGAGCTTGACTAGTTGCTTCAAGCTTTGTGCTTTCTCTACCAACATGAAAACTCGTGTATGTGATCCACCTATTGAAGGATGGAGCTGGAGTATGGTGGAGGACAGAGGAGCGAAGCTCCATTTTGATTTTGAGATAATCACCAGGATATTTTGAGGAGATATTTAGGAGCATATATTGTCTCGAGAGGTTCATCTATACAAGAGGGTCAATGAGTTCCATGACCTCTGATAGGTATCCCTTTCGATTGCGAGTATGAGAGTAAGTTTTTAGATCTTCTTTAGTTTATTGAGTACATGTAGGATGAGCAGTTGTGGATCCACAAGTTCATCTAGGGCCTCAATTTAGACATTGGAGGTGTGGTTCGGATCCACTACCCACAGAAAGACTTTAGCAGAGGCCGTTGAGAAGGCCTACATAATAGAGGAGACTCGGGAAAGACCCAGCAAGCTAGAGACCGAGTCAGGAGCTGTATCTGAACATATGCGGGACAAGTAGATCGAGGGGTCAACTCCTCCTCCTCGTGGTGGTCAACATTATTCACAGTCATCCTTCGAGACCCTAGCAGGCAACAACAACAATAAGCAACACTAATAGCGTAGTCCCACCCACCATATAGGCCTCCAAAGAGAGCTAATGCATAGAGAGGTCAGAGTATGGGGCCTCCTCCTAGGGGTCCCACAAGGAAATAAGGTGGACCTAGAGCTCGGTCAATAGGAGCTTGACAGAGAGGCCGCAACAGCATCGTAGCTAGATCATCTAGATCCATGGCACCTAGTTCTAAGGCACCTTACGTGGTGTTATTCCCTTGGAGAGGATCAAGCGGTTGTTGTGGATGTGGGATAGTGGAACATTTTGGAGAGCTGCCTCGAAACCTAACAAGGGTAAGGCACCAATCTCGAGTCGATAGTTGGTCATATGGGATGCAACCATAGGATTTAGGTAGTGGTTGAGAACCACCAAGCCGAACACTTAACATGGTCTTTCGAGACTACATGTAGCATTGGGGTATTCCTACCTCCATATTATTTGACTTTTTCTTCTAATTCTTTTATTACACCATCTTTAGTAGAGAAATACAAGCTGGTGGCAATTAGGTAGGGTCATTATTAGGATGTTGAGATGGCTTCGGGAGCCAAGATCTTTGTTGACTCCTTGGTCAAGGAGTGTGTTGTAGATTTGGGACCTTTCACCACTTCTTCAGATCTCCATATTCTTCCTTTGGGATCGTATGGAGTCATCTTAGGTATGGATTGGTTATCTACACACAGGGCCAGGATGGATTGTTATCACAAGACTATATCTTGTGCAGATGATCTTGGAGTTGAGTTGGTGATTTCAGGGGTCAGGAGACCCGTTTCTATTCACACCATCTCCACTATAGTCGATTACATGTCGAGGATGGGTCTGGTGGACCATCACTAGATGATCATCCAATTTTGAGAGAGTTTGTGGATGTATTTCTAGGGGAGCTAATGGGGATGCCGCCCCCCACATTAGATTGATTTTCATATAGATTTGCTTACGGGAATAGAACCTATCTCACTCGCACCTTATCGGATGACCACCACAGACTCTGTGAGCTCAAGTTACAGCTAGAGGGCCTTCTAGAAAGGCCTTATCCATCCTAGTGTATCCCCTTGGGGTGCACTGGTGATTTTTGTGAAGAAGAAGGATGGATCCTTACAGTTGTGTATGTATCGATTACCGCTAGCTGAATAAGGTGACGATCAAGAATCATTATCCCCTTTTGTGTATTGATGACTTGTTTGATCAGATGAAGGGAGCCACGGTGTTCTCTAAGATTGATCTCAAGTTAGGCTACCATCAGTTGAGGATTACAGAGGCAGACATTCATAAGACTACCTTTCGTATGAAATATGCACACTATGAGTTCAATGTGGTGCCTTTTGGTTTGACGAATGCCCCCGCAGTGTTTATGAGTTTGATGAATGGGGTATTCAGGACCTTCTTAGATCAGTTCATGCTCATCTTCCTTGATGACATCTTGATTTACTCACACATGTTTGAGGAGAACGAGAGGTACCTTCGCCAAGTTCTTCAGTGTTTTTCGTGAGCAGCAACTTTATGGGAACTTGGAGCAATGTGCATTCTTTTAGTCTAAGGTACATTACTTGGGTCATATCATCTCTAGGGAAGGTATCGCAGTTGATCCTTCCAAGATTAGAGCCATTATGGATTGGCCAAAACCCACTACATTACAGAGGTGCATGATTTCATGGGGTTAGAGGTTACTTTACCGAAGATTTGTTCACGGTTTTTCACTTCCCGGAAAAATGTGAGTAGGCCTTCAGAGAACGAAGGAGTGTCTCACTCACTGTACCTATTCTTACGGTACTTTGGATCCTCACGGCAAGTTCTTTGTCTACACAAATTCTTTGTTGATAGGCCTTGGAGGTGTGCTGATGTAGGAAGGTAGGGTAGTGGCCTCGAGTCTCACAAACTCAATGATTATGAGCTTAATTATCCTGACTCATGATCTTGAGTTTTTAGTAGTTTTATGTACACTTTGGTTTGAGGGAGGCACTTTCTTCTTGGTTAGATATTCACGCTCGGGAAAGATCAATTGAGTCTTTGCCACTCTTCACCCAGCCCAATCTAAATTCTTGTCGAGTTAGATGGAGTTTCTTTGTGAGTATGACATGGAGATAAGACATGTGAAGGGTAACGAGAATGTGGTTGCAGATGCTCTCAAGCAGGTGAAGACATGTGAGTATGGCCACTTCGGTGGGTATAGATTTGCGGAGAAGGATTCTTCATAGCTTCCTCTTGACAACTTTTACATTACGGTTCGAGTAGAGATTAAGTCCCGAGACCCCTTGAGGGAATTTTTATGATTTTGGGCTAGAGGAAGATGGTCTCCTCGCACGAGGTTCGATTTATGTTCCTAGATACGGAGGCTTGATGTAGGACATCTTGACAGAGGCACATCGTGCACCCTATTCAGCCCATCTTGGGTGAAGAAGATGCACACAACCTTGAGATAGTTGTACCACTAGAGAGGACTTCACAGGGACATGGTTCATTTTTGTGTCATGCTATTTGGAGTGCCAAGAAAGTGAAGGCCGAAGATCAAGCATCCATTTTCCTTCTCTTTCCTCATGCTATACTGAGTGGAAATGGGACACCATTTCCATGGATTTCATTGTTGGGCTACCGATGTCTACCGATGTCAAGATATCATGGTCACCGTGAAGACCACTTATAAAGCTAGAGCATTGACACATGTCTATTTAGATGAGATTCTTAGGTTACAGGGATTCTCGCAAAGATCATTTATGACCGCGATCCTTTGTACACTTCCCATTTATAGACTACCATGCAGCATGTCCTCGAGACGAGGATTAATTTCAGCACAACTTATCACCCCGAGACTAATGGATAGACTGAGAGGGTGAATCAGATTTTGGAGGACATGCTTAGGATGTACGTGATGGATCATCGGGTGAGATGGGAGTATTCGTACTTGGTGGATTTTTCCTATAATAATAGTTTTCATAGTTCTATAGGCATTGCTCCTTTTCAAGCCTTATACGGTAGAGAGTGCAGAGAAACTCCTTAGGCTGGGATAGGTTGGAGGATAGATTATCTCTTAGACCAGCCCTTTTGCAGGAAATGGAGTAACAGGTGGTGATGATTAGATAGAGACCGTAGGAGACACATGACAGAAGAAGAAGTACGCTTATCAACGTAGGACCGAACATAATTTTGATGTGGGCATGAAGGTGTTCCTTCGTGTTAGGCCACACATGAGCCCTATCCATTGTGGAAAAATTTCTAAGTTAGCTCCTCATTTCGTTGGTACTTTTGAGATTTTAGAGCATATCAGCCCTTTGGCTTACCGCCTAGCTTTACCACCCACTTGTCTCGCATACATGATGTGTTTCATGTTTCTATTCTTAGGAAGTACATTATAGATCCTTCTCATGTGTTGGATTGGACCTCTTTATAGGTGCAGGATTAGGGCGGTGATTGTGGAGCCCATCGATATCATAGATCACGGACCACTGGCCTTCGAGACAAAGAGATTGATCGAGGATCGGTACAATGGGGACGGATACGATGAGACTGCAACAACTTAGGAGGATGCCACCGTGTTACGAGTGGAGTTTCCACATTTGTTCCATGACTTCCGAGAGGAAGTCAAGTCTAAGGGGAGGGATGTAATGCCCATTTTCCTTTGACACTTTTAGATACTTGATCCCGATATTTTTGATCTTATATTAGATGTTGTTATGTTTTTATTTATTATGATGTGTAGATGTTAGACCATGGCTTATTATAGATCTTGATTCATTTATTATGCATCATGTTTATTCGAGACGCGTCTTATATATGGATGATGATATACTATTTGATGTGGATATATTTTAGATGATGTTCGGACATGTGACATTAGATATTGTGGAATCAACTTTGATATGAAAATTATTAGATGATGACATAGTTGCAAAATTGAATTGAAAATGAGGATGTTGAATTTGTGATATTGTTGTGATTTATATTTGATCTTGAGATGTTAATTATATCATTTTGGATGTTCGATATGGCCACAAGGTCAAACAAGGTATTTGTATTTTGCAGGTTAAGTTATCACAACAATGTCGGGGGACTGGAAACCAACCATAATAGAATTTTGGATGAACTCAACGAGGTCACCATGGCAACTGTATTGTTTGAGTGTTGTGTTTGTTAGGGATTCCCATGGGGAATCACCTTTAAAATGTGACCAAGGGATTTTTATGTGTTTCTTTTATTTTGGTTCATTTTTATTATAAATGTTTGTATGTGTTTGATTTGTAATGTGTTACCCCTTTCCTTTAATTATTATGTGTTGAGTTAATATTGTAAATACCCATGTATTAAATAAATAAATCTAATATGTCATAGGGATGTTATAAGTGAAGTTGTTGATATTAAAAGCAATATTGTAAGAGTATCCATGAAGAATGTGTAAGAATAAGTAGGAGAATATATGATATATTATGTAGTGTAAGACACTTCATTCCCTTGAAATTCGAAATTGTCCTTGGGGGCTATTTTTGGAGGCTTGTGGGACAAGTCAAACTTGTCCCACACCTCTTAAAATTAATTACCAACCATACCTATGGTTTGGAGGTTAAGATTAGACCTTTTTAATGCTTTTTAAATGATTATTGGTAAGTCTTTATTGCACTTCTCTTACATGCTTTAAATTTTGTCCTTTTGGGGTATGGGTTAATTTTGGAGTGTGTAAGTTGATTGTCTTTTCATTTATTGTGATTAGCTTGTGATGTTGACTTCTATTTTGGGGTTGAGGAAGAATGATGTGGCATCCCACATGGAATCCACATCACCCTCTTCTCTCCCTCTCCTTTAAAAGTGTGAACTCTTTGCTTATTGTGGGTTGTTGAAACCTTGCGCATTTCCTCTTGGGTGATTTTCTTGCTTGTGGAAGGAGTTTGGAGATCCATTGCATGTGTGTTGTTGTTTTTTTGACTGTGTATTTGGGCATCGAATAGCTTGCTATCATTGGAAAGAAATCCATTATGGAGAGGTAGGAACTTGCACCTTTGAAATGCTTCTTTCTTTCTTTGCATGTAATGAAATGGTCTTGCTATATGTGTTTCTTGGCTAGTTGCGTAGACTTATTAGGGCATGGTGTAGGAGAAGGCTGTGGGGATTTCATGTGGGGAGGCATATGGGAATTCCAATTGCATCAGTTTTATTGTGGAGGGAGTTTGGGATTGGGATCCACCATGGAAAAGAAATAGCTTGCATTTCTTACTCTTGGGGGCATAAGGGAGAAAATTTGGAGGGGGGCATAAGGAGGATGTTTGGGGGAAAAAGGGTATGGAAGATGATATATTTTGGTGGGTCATATTGGTGGATTCCCATTTCCGATTGGGAGGCATAAGTAGTTCCCCATAGATCCTTGCTCTTGTTTTGGCTTGCTTGATGAAGCCTCGGTCTCATTTGTGTTTATTAAGGTAGTTTGGAACTACATCCTTTTTGAAATGCGTATTTGAATGTAAAATTTTGCTTGTGTGTTTGTGGGATTCATGTTTCCATGAGTTGTTCTTCATCCCTTATTTCATTATGGTTAGGGCTCGGGGGAAAATGAGGAAGGATAACTTGTCCCTTCACATTGGATATCTTGGTTGGGTGGAGAGCATTGCCTTTCCCCTTTCCTTGTTGTAATCAAGATGAAAAGTTGAAGAAACTAGCATGTTTGTTGTTTTGAAGAAAAAGGAAATCCACAGGTTTGACAATGACGTTGTTAACGTAAAATTCATTGTAACCCTTCCCACGTTGGGGTGGATGAATCGTATTATTATTTGTAATGGAAAGGGACCTGTATTGAAATGAAAGATTGAATTTGATATGTGAAATGTAAAAGTTATAATCCGTTTTCTGTTTGGAAGAATGTGATATATTTTGTATAACTGTATTTGAAATTGAAAGAAAAGGAGAGTTGTAAAGTTGTTTATCGAGAATCAATACAAAATTAATTATCCGTTCTCAAATTATGTTATTGTGTTGGAATGGTTTTGGTGAGATGAAATAAAATTTACATGCGGAAGGAAAATACGTATAAGGGAAAGAGACAATGCTTTATTCTTTTGAAATAAGACTTTACATATTGGATGTTAATGGATAAGTGAATCAATGGAATGTATTAGATCGGATTTGATATGTCTTTTCATATTTGGAGGATGTAAAATGTTTTAGGAACCTCTTAAGTTTGATCTCTGTTTATTTTTAAATTTGGAAATCGATTTATCAAGAAATGTACATTTCAAACCTACCTTATGAATTAAGAAATGAAACATTGCAATTTAGTTATAATAAGTCCCAATGAAACTCAATTTGACTTCAATACTTAATAAAGACCCTTCAACACTTTTTAAAATCAAACTTGAAACTCACACAGCCGTTTTGTTGTCTAATGTTGGAAAAATATCATTTGCATGTAAATCCATTAGTTGAACCTCTAAAAATCTATTAAACCAATCCAAGAATAAGCCTCCATGTCTATTTGACATGTTGAGGAAGAAGAAGATAAAAATTTAACAAAATCTCATAAGTTGGAAAAATTGCCAGTTTGTTTTCAAAGCTTACACCTTGTATTCTTCAAACCGCCATTCAAGAAAATATATAATAATCTAACTATTTAAAATCAAAATTTATCTTGGGAAAATCTTCTCGAGTTTCCCATGACCCCGCGGACTCATGTAGCCAATCGTATGCTAACACGTGTCCCGATGGACATGCAGCCCACACAAGATTTTTAGACTTTTTCTCGCCCGGCCCACCCGCATCTAACTAGAGGGTTTTGACACACGACAAGTGAAGTTATGGACGCGTGGTGGGCGTGCGGTGAGAGAGAAGGCCTTGATGCGCGACAATCGAGTGTGGTTGACGTGTGACAAGAGAAGGCGTTGACGCTGCGTGACAACGCGAGGGTGGTTAACACATGACAAGGGGGAAAGTGTTGACGCGTTGTTGACGCACATCTAGGGAGGTGTTGACATGCGATAACGGGAGGTTGTTCTACGTGTGTCAATAGGGATGTTGAATCACGACAACCGAGGGTTTTGATGTGGGACAACATGAGGAGTTGACGCGCGGCAACAGGGGTTGTTGACGCCGCGTCGAAGAGAAAATGTGAAGTACTCCTCCTTGATTAAATGACAGTGAAGTTTGGAATCGATAGTTAGCCTTGTAACCTCGTTGTTGTTATCCTTAAACAAAAGAAAATATTCCTTAATTTTCCTATTAATTCTAGTTTGTTTCGTAGGTCTCAAGTGGTTGTTTGAATTGAGCACTAAACATGCATAATGATCAGGGTAGGTGTAATGCAATATTTGATACGTCTTTCCGGTGCATTCATGATTTGGAAATCCTTGTTCCAAGGCACCGAAATGCCAACGTGTGCATAACTATAATGGAGTTTGAATTTTCTTTTTTTTGGGTAAATGATTTACATTTAGTACAATTCCTTCAATTATGTTTCACAAGGAGGAGCAAGAAGTTTGGTAAAATTTATGGATCGTGTTCCCATACAATCCATCAATATTTCTTGAAGGATTCAACGAATCTATCTTCCAAGTGAAACCTGCGTGGCATTTTACTATTTAATTATAATTGACTTCCTTTTGTTATATTAAAATATCCTTTTTTTAATTTTATTTTTTGCCTCCTAAAATTATTATACTTTATTTTATTTATTTGTTACATGTATTTCACTTATCGTAGCTAATGTGAGGTAGATAATGCTTTATAAATGTTATTTTATTTTATTTTATAATACGAAGCATAAGGGGCATTGCATATTTCCCTACACATGAACCATAATAGAAAGTTATGTTAGCACATTCCTCTCAGCAAGAACAAGGATGACACAGTGGATAGCTTGGTTAGAAGAAGGGTTTACAATGACCGGGGATGAGGTTTTCAACTGGGGGCTTTGTTTTCATAGCCAAAATTTTAAATTTTAGATGTTATACATTTATGATGACAACACCTTATTACCAAGTATCTCTTGAAACTTTTACCTTGGTGAATGGTTAAGAAACACATTTTACACCATCATACACACCATTGGAATGCATCTCATTTGATATCACTATTTATGTTAGTTATGTAGATTATAAACAATAAGTGTTTAATTAATTTTTGTAATTATTTGGGGATAATACATAACACACAGCTTTTATAACAAGATAGATCCTTTATGAAAATGGTGTGAAAAATATAATTATTATTCAAATTAATGTATAGTGTAAATTATAAACAACTAGAATTAATTGGTTTATCTAATTGTCCACAATGTATATATTTTATGTTCTATGGATAATACATATTCAAGGTTTTAGTTGTATATCAATTTCAAAAAAAATTGTTTGAATTTTAGAATGCTTGAGAAATTTAGAATTGTGATCTACATTATATTGTATTTAAAAATCCTTAATTATAATAATAATTATTTTCAAAATATATTAAAAAATTGTTGTTTTTCCACAATAAAATTATAAGATTATGAATATTCCACAAATTAAAATTTCATGTTCATAAATTCTAAAAAACACTTTATATAAAAATATAAATATTTCACAAAATAAATAGTTTTCTTCCACGTTTATTTATTTATCATTTTGCTAGATCTCGAGAATCACGAGGGACATTTTTTAACAATGGATCCACATCCACATACGTATTTGTGATGCTAAGGCCGAGACATAACACTGATGGTAATGTTATAAGTAGGTTTCCCAAGAGAGCATAAGCACTCACGATATACAAATCTGTAGGAATTTGTAAGTTTATGAAGATGGTGAGATTTCTCATTATGTTTATGCTCATCCTTCTCTCCTCTCGTGTGCAAGGTAACATTCATCATTAAAAGTATTTATTTAGTCCTTAAAATTAGTAAGATTATAATACTAAGGATTGACTGTAATTAAGCGGGTGCTGCAGCAGGAGGAATGGACCTGAAACGATTTGGAATAGGCGACAACCAATCTCCCATCGATATACAATTTGATGATGTTCAATGGCGTCAGGAACTTGGGAATCTAGGACCGGAATATCTACCTGCACAAGCGACATTGGAAAATCGAGGGCATGAGGTTAAGGTTGCTACTTCTCCTCAAGTCTACTCTTACCTGATCTAATGATGTTGAAACTGGTTGATGTTATATAACGGTTTAAAATGCAGGTAACCTGGTCTGGAAATGCAGGCAGTGTCCAAATACAGGGAGAGAGGTACACATTAAAGCAGTGCCATTGGCATCATCCATCTGAACACACCATAAACGGATATCGGTACTTATTTACCCTGCAAATGTTGCATTTCATATAATTTTGTTAATAGTATTTATATTTAGTTTTGGGTTTGACATAAAAATCTATCTTGTGATCAGTTACCCTCTGGAATTGCACATGGTCCACCAATCGGGTGACAGTATTTCAGTTATTGCCATCATTTACAACATTGGAGCTGCTGATCCGTTTCTCACAACTGTATTACAACTGTCTCTCAATTGCTGCATTAATTGACACAGTCTGTCATGTATTAATTGATGTTGTGTGCATTTCACAGCTACATTACTACATTCAACAACTGAATTGGCTTCCAGAAATAGAATTGGGATCGCGAGTGATAAAGCCTATTTTCGATATTATGGATCCCTCACCACACCTCCGTACACAGAGTCTGTTCAGTGGACAGTAATCGCACAAGTACTGTAAAATTTTCCTAAGCTGCCAATATTATTATTATGATCTTGAAGTTTTTATATTCATAATTAAAGATCAAGTACGATTGCGGGCTGAAAGATTAACTATTAAATGAAAAGCAGCCGAATAAAAGTGTTTAGTTTTGTAAACGTCTGTTTCATGCAGGTGAGAACTGCAAGCCAGGAGCAAGTTAATAGTTTGCGGGCGGCAATAAATTGGGTAATTTCTTTTTGTTTTATGATTGTTGTACCGAAAATTGTTTAGTCTATCCTTAGCTGAACCTAAAAGAATTGTTGTTTGATGTAATTTATATTTGACACGAAAATAATTCAAGAGATGTGCAACCCTTAAACGGAAGAATTGTTGAGTTCTTCGAACCAAATGGCCTTGCAACGACCAATTCCTCCAAAACATATGAAGCAGAATGAAGCATACAATCTTGATCGTCTTCAAATAATGCAGGGAAACATGTTTGCACTTTAATAAGGTTTGTACAATGTGAATAGGAACATATGGGAAGTTGGTGAGGGTAAAGAGTGGCCGAGCTAACCTTCAAGGGCCCCATGCCCTTGAAGTGCTACCTACATAGTCCTGGTGAAAAGGGACCTCAGGCCGATGTGGTTCTCCCATAAGCTAGGGAAGAATATGAGGAGGTAGAAGAATGAGTCAGTAGGTTATAAGTATGTTTGATTCTAGGTCATAGGTATGATTGAATTAAGGTCATTTTAGGTTTGGGTGCATTATAGTTAGATAGGTGTGGGTGATTTTAGGCTGAGCATGGTGCAAGATGAAATTCCCAAGAGACAAGTGTCGAGGGTCTAGTCCTGTATAGGATAATCAATAAGTAATGAAGAAGTTGAAAGATAAGAGGAGGCAGGAGAGCCACCTAATTGGAAAGGATCATAACCGGTGAGCAAAGTATCTTAGATAGGCTAGGGAGCGTAAGACCCTAAATACATTGCATGATTGATTATTCTAAAGGTGAAGAAAGTCACATGATCACAAAATGTCACAGCTTTCAAACAGCGGAGTCCTTTTAGACGGTAGGAAACGAAGGTCAAAGGGTGAGGAGGTGAAAAATGGTTAGGATATATGGTGTGAGGTTGCATGCATGCCTTTGGCAAGATATCCAAGATCGCGATAGGCGAGTCCATGATGAAAAAGTGTTCTTTTTCTTTTTGATTTTTTTAGATAAAATGATCGATGCGGAAAGTCTATATGGGATGAATAAATTATCTCCTTGAGGTCTTCGTGAAGATGATCGATGCGGGAAAGTTGCTTTGAATATTTTTAGTTTGAGAAATAGTCCCTTTTAGGATGGAGTATATATAGTGTTGCAAGATGTCTATAGATGTCCTTCGAGGGAGTATTCTATTTATAGCAGAAAATTTAGAGAGAAAGATGTCCTTTAAAGGGATTCATATTTGTATTGGAAGTTTGAATCAAGGAGTTGGATCCCTTTTGGAAATTATTTTTGGGATTTTAAGTCATGGACAAGACTATAGTGAAGAATTTTATTCTTGTTCGAAGACAAGAGTGAATGACCATGGGATCTTATCCGAAAGAAGACAAAAAGTATCCATGAGAATCATGCCATGTGCAGAGACGTGGTACACATATTTAAGATAAGGCGAGAAGGTGATGAGTAAGCACATTATTCTTGTTTCGTTGTTGGGGGTGGAATGAGGAATGAGAGAGGCAAATTCCACTCAAGGGACGAGCATTAAATAGAAAAATAGTGATGTAGGACTTGAATTCAACAAGAGAATGGTAGAAGATGCAAGGCATTGAGGGGCTCAAGTTCGGCTTACCGTCAAGTGGAGACAAATGATAAGCACATGATCCATAGTTATGAGTGACGATTTATGGTCCAAGACAATTAGGAGAAAAATTTCCCGATTTGATTTTTTTGCTTTGGTTATGTGTTGATTTTCCATTAGGATGAGATCAAAGCAACTTTGAAGGTTCATTCATGGACACGTTTTTTCATAGGCACGTTTGATGCATTTTTGGTAAACTTGGAAGTGGTCAAGGGCATTAAGAAGATGTTCGTCTAATAACTCAAGTTGTGCCAAATGTTCCTGGAAAAAGTCATCACAATTGAGCATGTCTTGGAGGGAAATACGAAGAGATGGGATCTGGACTTTGAGAGGAAAAACAACCTATGCATGCTTGAACGAGAGAAAAGGGAGTGGTGCGGTGGAAGTGCGAATACTAGTACGGTATGCCCACAAGGTGAAAGGAATGTGCGTATGCCAGGTCCTTCCCATTATCATTACCCAATTTCATCATAATTTTGTTTAGGGTTTTATTGGTGGATTATGCTTGGTCATTGCTTTGTGGTAATAAGGTGATGAGAAACCGAAATTGAATGCCGAAGGTGTCACAAAGTTTCCATAAGGTTTTGTTTTTGAATTGTTTTCCGTTATCAGTGATGAGGCGATGTGGAACACCAAAGCGACAAATAATGTGATGATTGATGAACTCACATATTTTCTCGGCTTTTGTGGAAATGAGAGGTATGGCTTCTACCCATTTAGTATAATATTCGGTAGTGGTGATGATGCATTGATGTCTTTAGGAAGAATGGGGATTGATTTCTCCAACAAGATCCAAACCCCATTGAGAGAAGGGCCAAAGGTCATGGGCGACCTGCAAGGCATGACTAGGTGTATGATGGAGATTGGTATGTTGTTGACATTTCACGCAATGTTTGACGTAGTCACAACAATCATGGGTAAGGGCTGGCTAGTAATAGCTGAGGTGGATATTACATTTAGCAACAACAAGACCACCGAAGTGACTTCCGAGATATGCCATCATGAACTTCCTTAATGGTATAAGGAATTTCAAAACTTGTAAGGAATCGTAAGAGAATACCATCAAAGCCACACTTATAGAGGAGGAAACCCATGATGAAATAACAAGAGGACCTTTTGAGAATGGCGCATTGTCCATTATGTGTGAGGTCGGGAGGTAATATAGAAAGGGAGAGGTAGTCTACAAGCTGCTTATACCAAAGGTCTTTTGTGTCTAGTGAGGTGGTTCAGATGAGGTTAACACTGATATGTGCATAAGAAGGCCTCTGTAGTCTTTTAACAGTGACAAAGATGTCTAAATCCATATGAGAAGTAGGTATCGGGAAGTGAGGTAGGCCATGGTATCTACACATTTATTGATGGACCACATAATGGTTTTGCAGTTTATAGCGGTCAAAGGTAGTCGAGATGTATGACCATGTAACATTTATACTCTTGAAGTGCTTCATTATGGCACTGATACATACCATTAACTTGGTTCAATACCATTTGGGAATCATCAAATATATTAATGGACTTAACATGTAAGGCATAAGCGTGAGGTGACCCAATATGAGCGCTTTGTATTTGGCGATATTGTTAGTGCACTCAAAGTCAAGTTTAAATGATAAAGCAATATGTTCACCATCAAGAGGAATAAGGAATAAATTCATCTAGTAAGTGTCATCATCCAAAGAAATCAAAGAAATCAAAGTTGGAAGATTGATTCCCGGAAAGATATGCATAGCGAAATACAGTGAGGAAATGGCACGGCCCTTGTTATATTTTTGATGAATGAATTTGAGATCTAGGTCAGTGAGAAGCATGAGCCAACATGCGGCACATTGATTTTGGTAAGGTTTGGCATACATGTAATGTAAGGGGTCCATGTTGGTAACGACATATGTTTTATGGTTGAGTAGGTAATGACGAATTTTAGTGGCTGCTGAAAACTAAGGCTAAGAAATTTTTTGGCATGGGTGTATCGGGTTTCATAGTTCGAAGAGTACGGCTTATGTAATAAACCACTTGTTCCCTATGTTGTTCGTCACGATGAGAAAACATGGCCCCTAAGGAGTGATCGGTAGCAGAGATATATAGGTAGAAGGGTTGGTCGTCTTTAGGTGGAATGAGTACGGGTGGTTGGAGAAGGTATTGTTTTAAGGCCTCAAAAGCTTTGTGGCATTCATCATCCCATTTGAAGGAGACATCCTTTTTAATAAGATGATGAAATGGTTGACAACGGTCAAACAGTTGGGAAATGAACCAGCGAATAGATTGCAACTTGCCTTGCAAACTACAAAGTTTGCGGAGATTAGTGGGTGGATGCATTTTGAAAATGTCCTTGACTTAAGAAGGGCCAACATCTATGCCATGTAAGGAAACAATAAATCCCAAAAGATTTCCCGAGAGAACCGCAAGACACATTTATTGGGTTGAAGGTGAACATAATACTTGATGAGGTGATCAAAGATGGTTTTCAGTACTGTAATGTGTTCGGCTTGATGTTTTGATTTTTCAAGGAGATCGTTGACGTAATCTTTCAATATATGGTGCATTATGTCATGGAAGATATAAGTCATAGCTCGCCGATATGTAGCACCAACATTTTTAAGACCAAAATGCATGACTCGATAGAAGAAGGTCCTCTAGGGGATAATGAAAGTAGTTTTGTGTTGGTCTTCTGGGGCAAGCAAGATTTGTTTATAACCCAAGAAACCATCCATGAATGATAACATCTCATGACTAGCGGTAAGATCAACTAGTTGATCAATACCGGGTAGAGGAAAGTTGTCCTTCGGGAAAGCTAGGTTGAGGTCATGAAATTATGTGTAAATGCGAAGTCCCCCTGTCACCTTAGTGATAGGGAAAATGTTAGAAATCCATTGGGGGTAGTCAATGGGTAAGATGAAGAAAACTGAAAGAAGGTGTGAAGTTCATCTTTGACTAGAAGAGCAATGCGAGGGTGCATTTTCCTCATCTTTTTATTACAGGTTTAATATTGGGAATGGTTACGATATTATGGACTACTATGGTGGGATCAATGCCGGGCATATCAGCATAGGACCAAGTGAAAGAATGGTTATGATTTTGAGAAAAGAAGTGATGGCTACTTTGAACAACATCTAAAGATTGGCCAGTCTTTAGAATGTGTGGGTAATCCTAAGTGTTGATGTTGACCTCTATAGTCGATTCATTCAACAAGGTTTGCATCTAGGAGAGAAACAATTGGTGAATGTAAGAATCATCCACCCCGAGGTAGGTGAGTACGTAATCATCGTCCTTACATTGAATGACATTAATAGAGGGTGTATCATCATAGATCATTTTAGGATACAGGAAGGGAAGAGAAGAGAGAGCCTTTCCATTGCATTGATAAGTCAAAGGTCCCAAGGAAATGGTATTTATGAAAAAAAAATAGGAGGAATGGATTACGGATCCATCGACTCCATTAGTGAAGGTGGTGAAGGTGGGTCCTCATATTCAATGAGTGCGATGCGGTCCTTCTTGGTAGATTGTTTGGAAAAGCCAATACCACTATGGTCATTTTTTTGCAGTGGTACTTGAAATAACAAGTGTGACGACCTTGCCCATAAAATCCAAAACCAAAACGCTTCCATGCATATCGGTGTAGGAAATTGTGCGTGAAGTGGTGGTTGGTTAGCGAATGAAGGTTAGCACAAAAAGGGTCGGGTTTGTGATGCTTTGGTTCGGGTGTATAAGTGGAAGTATCAAGTCCCCATAGGTGATATTGGTGCAAAGATGGGGAGGATCAGAAAGAAGACGATCACCTATGCAGTGATCATAGTGAGCATGTTGGTGAAGGTTCCCATACTCTTGCGGGGTAAGGAATGTTTTGACAATGTATTGGTGATACTCCCCCAGAGTGAGGTGTTGAAAAACACCTTCCAAGGGATCGGTGGTCGATATGTGAGTAGCTGGAATAGATAAAGTATGAGGTGCTGTATTGAAGGAGGTATCGGTTGGTTGAGATGTAAATGGGTGACTGGTGGAGGCTATGGCAGTGGTAGGAATAGAAGACTTAGGTGTGGGTGAGGTAGCTACGACATCGGTGGATGGGGTTGTGGGTGAAGAAGAAGTGGTCATGGAGGTAGATGCCTTAATGGGTACAAGAACGTCATTGGGTTGGTATAGCATATTACAGGTTTTGAAAGGTGATGGGTTGGTCGGAATGGTATAGGTATGTCCTTCATGCTCAAACTTTACACAATGATGCAAAGTGGAAGGAACACAACCCATGACACGAATCCAGGGTCTGCCAGTAGCAGGTTATATTGAAACTCCCCCTCCAAGATGTAAAATAACTCTGGAACAATACAGGGACCAACACGAACATGGAGGATGACAGTGCCAAGCGTAGAAGTTATAGTGTCATTAAATGAACGCAACATGAAGGGGTGTTTATGAATGTAGTTATCGGGTATGTGCATTTGGTTGAACACATGGGAGGAGATCATGTTAATGCTAGCACCCCCATCGATTATAACGCGTCGTACATATATATTATTGATATGGATGAAGATGAAAAGGGAAGGATCAAGATCATCATTTGGTGGGATGTAACCTCTTCATCCGAGAAGGCGAGGCGGTGACTTGGTGAGTAGGTGAAGGTGTAGAGGAAGTTGGAAAATTTGTGAGGGAGGCTTCATGATGAGGTGTAATAATAGAGGCTACGGGTGTAGGGTGATTGGGTAAAACCTCAATAGATTGAATAACCTCCATGAGGGCTTGGCGATGTGACTCTGAGGTTTGGATGAGGTCATATAGAGATATTTTGAGGGAGGATTGGTGTAATTGTTTGAGCATTGTGCGGTGCATAACCCCATCAGAAATAGGGTATGTAGGACCACGAATGGTGATTTTAGGTGTGGTTGTGGATGGTATACTAGGCACTGGGTTGGTTGACGGGTCGGTTGCCTTTTCCTTTCCTTTTTCCTTCTAGGCACGGTGGAAACATGGATGATGTTGATTTGAGGGGAGAGGTAGATGGAGAAGGTTTTCCATGAAAGGTATAACGACAGGAAGGACAAAAACTGAGAGGTGGGTAGGAGCCTTGTGAAATGAGTTGCGAACACTTGGCATTTTGGAGGGGTTTGGAAATCATGTCTTATACGAGACCATGTGGATTTCAAATTTTGGGGGTGGATAAAAAGGATATGGGGGTGGAGATGTGGGTTATGATGTAGCCACTAGAAGAATATGTGGTGAAATTGGAAAAGGTGGAATAGGGTCCTCGTCAAGGAGATAATCATCATCAAAATTCAGTTCGAAGAACATAATTGGATGACGGATGCTTTCGAACCTTTACATTTATCGACATCGTGTCCTTGCACATGATGGTAAGCAAAAATTTGAGTATCATCAAACCCTTATGGTATAGGCTTGAGAGGGTCGTAAGGTCTAAGAGGTGGGAGTGTGATAGCAAAGGTTTCTAGGAGATTAGCTAGGATGATGGCGTATGATCCTGCCAATGGATCACAATGTGAAGTAAGTGTGGGTTTGGGTGGAATAATAGGTGATTTTGGTATGAGGGGTGTCAAAATAGGGGTGTTCTAAAGATGGGAAGGCTGAATGGTAGATCTTGGGGGTGGTGTTGTCTTAGGTTTGGGTTGCACCTTCTTGGTAAAAGCAATAACGAGGGAACTGGTAATTGAAGGAGTAATAGATTTTTTCATGCGGAGGGAAGGTGTTGGGGTATTAAATTTTGGTTGCACCTTCTTTGGTAGGGAAGAAGAAGTAGTACGTGACATAGATATAAAGGAAGATGGAGGTAGGGGATGCGTTACCCATGGGGATAACCTTGGAGAAGTATAGGTTGTTGGTAGAGGTTGGGTCGGTGGCATAGGTGCAAGAGAGGAGAGTGCTATAGGTAGTGATGAAGTTATAGAAGGTAGTGGTGGTATAGGAGGTAAGGATTCCACGGGTGATGGTGGGGTTGTGTGGGTCATTTGGGTATATTAGCGGGTTGTGGTAAAGGGGTTGTGTGAGTTTTTGATCTACTGTTGGAAGAAGGTTGTTTGGTTAGGGTCGAGGGGTGAGGTCCTAGGATGGATGGTAGAGGTGAAGGTGACAAAGGTGTGGTAGGCGAGGTTGGTGTATGTGGCCTAGAAGGTTGGGTATTCCTTTTAGGCATAGGAATAAGTTCAATAGGTGTTCGGGAAGATGTGGCTAAATCTAGTTTGACAGGGGGATGGGTAGGGTTCGATGTCGGCATGACCCCTAAGGTGTTAATGGGTTTAGATACGATAGGTGTTGTGGGAATACATCGGCTAGTGAGTAAAGGATCAAAGTGCGAGATGATGATGAATAAACAAAGGATGTTCCAAGGGGCATGGTTATGTGTTGTTTGGGTGATCGAAACACCTTCGGATAAATGGTAGAAGTGTTTGTGAGTGACAATTGCGTTTGGATTAAGGAAGGAGTAGAAGACGTCCCCAAAGTGAGGCTCTATCAACATAATCTAGGTGATCATCCAAACATCAAAATGGTACTCTATATAGGTGGGGCCAATGTGGATCGAGTAGCGATTCCTATAAAATGTGTTTGATAAAAAAGGAAATTGCTAGCTTCAGCAGCCTTTGTTGGTAAGAGAGCCAAAAAGTAGGTCAACAGGATCTTGGGTGGATGATGGAGAATGGTCACCTAGTGGCAACAAAATTTTTAATGGATCCTTTGTAGGTGGAGGAGCTACCACTTGTGGCGACGCTCACTAGGTGGACAAGCTAAAGGCGACAAAGTCTCAAGATCTTAACAAAAGTGTTGCCATGAGTGGAAGGGAGATGAAGGGTGTTTCTCTTTGGGTAGAGGAATAGGTGAAGTGGGTTCTTGTGTAGGTGGAGGACTTCGGGCTAGGATTTCCTTAATGGTAGGATTATGAGATAAGTGAGAAACAACTAGTATGTTATTGAAAATAACATGGACCTCGCATATACATTACTATCATTATTTGAGGTATCACCAATTTGTTCGAAAGATAGGGCATGATTAGGGAATGGTTTCTTTAAAATGTGTAGGTTTTTGTTGGTAGGTGCATTTGGATTATCCAAGACTAGCTCGCCATTTTCGAGCATTTCTTGAACAATGTTCTTGAAAGTGATGCAATTGTCGTCACTATGACCTTTTACATGATTATAGTTACAAAATTCATGCTCTTTGTACCATGTAGGTGTGGGGTGAGCAAGATCGAAACTAGTGTGTAGTTTTATAGGAGGAAGGGTGATAACACTAGCTTTAATAATATTTTATAAAACAAAAGAATATGGCTCCCTAATTGGGGTGTATTTTTGTTGGTCTCGCCTAAATTGAAAGGTCCGGACAGGGAGAAATATTAGATGGGGTTTTGGCCTCGGTTTGATGGATGAGCAAGGATGGCCTATAGTACCACCGCATCTAGGCATACAAGTCATAGTATAGGTAGGGCCGAGGTATGGGTAAAATAACCAATCCCCAAACATAGTGGAGGACGAGTATAAGTAAGGTAGGCATGTAGGGGGTTACAATGAGGGTGGGTAAGGTCAAACAGTTGTGGGGTTGGATGATTTGTGGGTAAAGATGGGTAAAATGGGAAATAAGTGGATAGGCAGGTAGCCGACTTCACTGGGTATAAATGTTATTGGTTTAGTAGGGCACGACCACTGACCGACATCGGTCATTTAGGTTGGGTTTTAAATGAAAAATCCATATTTTACAGATTCATTTGCACGTGTTGTCTTTTGTGAAAATGATAGAGCTGGTGAAAGTGTGTATCAAAGTGCGGAGAGAAAACAACAAGGCATTGTACTAATCGAAGTGTAGGGAATCGGTTGGTGGGAGGGGCTAGTGAGATGGGTCATGAGTGCGGGGTGAGCGAGTTGATCGGGTAGAGATAAAGATTAGATATGGTGATGGGAGAGGCAGGAGAGGGGTCATGTGGACTACCAAGATAGCGGCCATCATGCCACCATGCCGTGACACCCGAATGAGGTAGGGTCTCAACTTTTCTACATATTTAAATGAAAAAAAGGATATGGGTATGGGTTTCTTGGGTAGGAAAATGTTATTGAATTTTTGGTTAAAATTGGTGAATTGAGGGAGAGTGGAGAGCCTAGGTTGGGAAAAAATGGGTGGCGAGGATTTAGATTAGCTTTGGGAAGAGTAGGATAGATTATTAGGTTAGATTGAGAATAATTTGGGAAAGAGGGGGTTTGGATTTGGCTATCACGAGGTGACCGGCGTCGATCAAAGTTTGGCCATCGTCGGTTGGAAATGGTTGGCATTGGTCTAGTATCGGGTGGATCGATGTTGGTCACATGTGACCAATGTCGGTCATGAGGAATCGATGACAATTGTAGGTAGGGACAAATAGGTCAAGAAGTAGGAAGACAAGGGTAAGGGATGGGAGATAAAAACAAGTGGAGTGATAACGGTAATTGGAATATGTTTATAGAGGGTAATGGGTAGGTCATAGGTATAAGTTGTAGGAATAGGTTGGGTTAGTAAGGGGTAAAATAAGTAATATTGGTTGGGGATGAGGTTTGTGAGGTAAGGGTATTTCGGTATGGGGGTTTTGACATGTTATATTTTGTTGGATGCATGCAAGCGATCAATTACGTATGCGAGATAGGTACCTCCTCTCTTGGTATATGTGCGGAGGATTTTGAATAAGCTACAGGAGTTACGTGATTGTAGTAGGATTGGGTAGTATTTGATGCTACATGCATGTAGCACAGACCCGAGTTTGATGGTCACTCTCATCGGCAGATGGGATTTCATGACCAATACATTCCATTTACCGATGGGTGAGATGACAGTCACCCTAGAGGATGTGTATCGGATCCTGCATCTACCGATAGTAGGAGAGAAAGTATACTATGTGTCGTTAGAGGCCTTTGAGGAGTTGATGTTGAAAGGTTTTGGAGAGAGGATGGCCGATCTCGGGTTCCATAGTGTGAGCCTAAGCTATGGAGATACGTATGCAAATTCGTCAGAGAGAGACGAGACTTTTGGTGGTGATTATAGAGGCGTGTGTACTACTTCACACTACCGCATGCGAGGGTGGGAGATTGCCATGGGCCTTAAATGGAATTATCCATGATATGATGGAGGAGCGGACTTGTTTTACTTGGCGAACAACCTACTCGGTGCAGTTTTACCGAGAGTTACGGGCCTATGGGAGTCTCACAGAGGTTCGGCATGTGTTACACCGTTCTCCTTCATTGTTGGGTGTATGAGCACATTATGTGCATTCATCCGATTAGGTTGTCGTGGGACAATGCATTTGAGACAGTAGGGTCGGGGTTGGGCACAGGCATTGGGTACTAGTTAGTGGAGCACGCCGGGAGCTTGGGTGACACATGATGTTCCTTATTACGGGAAGAGGATGGATGGGTTATTAGGTGTGGATATTATCTGGGGGCCGTATGTGGGTTTCCCAACATATAGGCACATATCTAAGTAGGCTGGAGGAGCTATAGTTACTCCAATGGATAAAGGGTATGTCTTACTTGGCGAGCACGAGATGATACTGTGGGCGAGTTCAGAGGCAGCTCAACCCGCCTCGAGATTTTCCCTTGCCATTTCAATGATATAGGAGGGATGATGTGGAGAGACATATGTCTCCAGCTGGACCGAAAATACCGACACGACAGGAGGAACTCGCCAATAGTGAGACATATTGATGATGCCGGAGTGAATGATGATTACAGATGGTAGTGGGCATCGCAGATATGAGTAGCACCTCCCATGCCCGTATAACTACATGTGGCCACCCTCACAGGTCGAGAGATTTATTACAGGAAAACCGGTCACATTACGAGGCCCGGGTAACTAGTTTACAAGGGTGAAATTTACTAGGGTCACAAGCAGGGTGCTGGAGGTGACCACGTTATAGGTGCATGTAGTGTCATTAGGGCTCGAGATAACACGGGGATAGGTATCCTCATAGGTAGGACATGGCATGGGTGGATAGGTAGCCACCATATAGGTGTAGATAGCAAGGTTGGCCAGTAAAACCGCTCAGATCACACCCACGCTTACAGGTAGGCTATAGGACTAATCTGCCAAAATGGTACTTATTTATTTATTTATTTTTGAAGTACTTAGAAAATTTCCAGATTTTGAAATTTACAGACTCAACATTGATCTTGAGTTAATTTGATCCAATTTTTAGGTGTCTTGAAACCCAAATCCTCAACTCTTCCAAAAAGACCAATTAATCTGATTTTTCAACTTTAAGTGAATCACTTGAATCTAATACAAATCCATTTTACTTCACAGTTGATTTCAAATCATACACTCAAACTGAAATTTGAATCCAAGATGATAAGTGTATTCAAATCTTGTTGTGGTTAATGGATACTTTGAAAGTTCCTTCAATCCATTTACTCTAGTTTTATACTTATTTTATCAATTAATACAATTAATCCAATGATGAATTTCAACTGATAAAAATCTTTAAAAACTGAAATGCACAAATCCACAAAAAAGAAATTGATAACGGAGTTCACCCGAAGGCTATATCTCCGGATTCACAAAAAGCGTGAATCGATCCATTAAACGTCCAATGAAGTACAATATCCCTTCAATCTTGACTTAACAGACCTTTATACCTACAAATGAGCTGATTCAAACCTCAAGGAATTCTACAATTTACCATAATCATTCCCAAGTTCATCCGTGGCTCTCCTATTATTTCTTCTTGTTTGTTCCTCGTGCAAATACGTTCAAAAAACGTCTACAACTTGAAATATACAAGACCTATACAGATAAGGTTTACATTTCTGGAAACTTTAGGAAATTATTAAAAACTTCCCCTTTTACTTCATGGTCTGATTCAGATCAGAAGTGGATGCAAAATACAGATCTCTGCTTGCCCCTCGTGCCTGTTTTGTGAAACTGCGATGGAAAAACACATACACAGAAAAATATATAGCACTTCATGCAACAAAAGTTACCTTTCTGGAAATCTCTCAGAATTTTTAACAACTTTCATTTTTACACCAAGTCCTAATTCGAACCATAAGTGCCTCGAAAATTGTGATCTCTGCAAACTGGTCCTTGGCTGTCCCCCTTTCCAACCTACCAAAAGTTTCCCTTTAAATAGATGTGATCTCCTACTCTCTCACTTGCTACAAAGTGGCGGCTTGGTAAGGCTGATTACTATTTTGGAAATGGTTCAAATCCCCCTTCCATAGGTTTAGGAGCCCAATTTAGCCATTGACCCCACGTTTGGTGGGAAAGAGATAAGATAAGCCTTAAAATAGCTTTTTTGGCCACAAAATCCTCCTTATACCATGGGATTTGAATTTATTCACATGGAATGGATTAAATAGATTTTTAAAATTATTATTTTAAAATCTAAATCCACTACAAAATTGCCAAGTGTCACGCCCATAATATGTCATTTGTCCACGTTAGAGTGTGCCACATCATCATTTTACCGCAACTTTGACTATGCATATCTTTCGCATACGAACTCAGATTTGGTCCGTTCAAAATGCATCGAAAAGCTTGCGATGAGTTCTATACCATGGAACTGATTTTGAAACATTACATTACCATCAATTTTTCGTCATCACCAACTGCCACGTGTCACCTTGTCATTGGTCCACTGGTTGACCTATTGACCAGAGTTGACCCGTTTGGAGGCCCATCTTCGACCGGCGATAGAATTTGCATACGGACTCTGTTTCTGGAGTTCAGCATACCATCGGAAAGGTCTCAATAAGCCCTTCAGCATGGTCCAATTTTAGGGAAGTTTATGGAAAATTTTCATAGTGAAAAATCCTCCAGGATCACTCCTCCCCAGTAAGACCATTTTGACCTCAAAATGGAAATTCACTCTGTTGAACTATACACACATTCTCTGCATAATACAAACATAGAACCCAGTTTATAGCATGGTAATTTTTCCATAAAAATTGCAATAATCAAATGCCAATAATAGTAATATAACCCAATGGCCTAAACTGCAACTGATATGACACTGCAAAGAATCGCGATATTCTTTTGTACATCCTAATCCTGCACTCACCACCTCACAACAATGCAAATGTAACTTTGCACTCACGACTTGTTAGTGCAAAATTTGTATATACTATTTGCAACTATACCTAATATTACAAATATTAAGTCTATCAATAAGACTTACAAATGTACAAATGTCATGCATAGTAAACAAAGAGTTTGTATAAGTTGTGCACTTCTGACAAACAATGCCTACATGCCACAAATTGCACAATAACGATTTTAACTACAATCCACATATAGAATTTGACCAATGATCATGCCCACTAACTATAAATACTTTGAAAAAAATGAAGTTGTAAAACCATTAAAAAAAAAAAATTACATCAAGTATTTTAAACCTGTCACCTGATTATTTCCTCTTTACGATACTTCACCAACACCAAGGCAGAAAAATAAATTTTGTACTTATCCTTTTCACAATTTAGTGGGATTTCCAAAACTGCCTTGTTAGTTTGCATGTATTCCACAATCAACTATGCAAACATAAAACTGATAAATTGTTTACCCACTTTACTCAGCATACTACCCTTTTTAGGGGGTTGATTCAATTCAGTTTTTACCAGGGCCACCGAAGTGGTCAAATTAGTTGGTTTAAAACTTTTATCCTTTTTAACAAACTTTAATTTTTGTTCTGGATGTAGCTTCCAACACTTACCAATTTCATGACCTTGTTTATTACAATGATCACAAAACATTTGATCCATTTTTTTAGGATCCACATTTTTAGGAACCTTACCTTGACTGCTCTTAGCCGAACCCGGGTTAGGAGAATGCATTTTCTCAAACTGTTCCATTCTGGATTTATACTTCCTACACTTGGCCACACAATGATTAGATAAACCACAGAATGTGCACGGATAACTATTCAACATAGCTTGAAAATTATAGCCAAATTTTTCCAGTGTAGATAAGGGATCAATTTGTTTACCTTTCATTTTTGAGCAATGGTAAACCGAAGGTGGGGGGATTTCTATACCTCTCCGTGGTGAATTATTACCAGATCCTCCTGATGAGGATGAACCACCTGATGCTAGCGGGGATGACTCTTTGCTGTTAGAAGCTTTTCTTCTTCCAGCGGTCTTGGAGTTCTCTCCAATTTCCATTTCCCCTGCACTAGCATATCCCAGTCCTGCATAACGAGGTCTCTCCTCAACCAAGATTGGGTTAGTTATACCTTGGTTATTCTTACCAAGGTTAATTCCATTAAAACCCATGTTATTCAAAATTTTAGATCCTATACCTTTAGTGTGCTTTTCAAATTCACCGAGCACTATAGTAGAATCCAAATTAGCTTTGGGTGAGGAATTAAGTGTTGTCATACTTACTGTGCACTCATCTGTCATAGTGGAGGCATCAACAATAACTGGTACCTTGTTAGGTCCATCAATTTGCAACACCATCAAGAGCTCATCCTTAGATTCTAGCTCTTTTCTCAATGTGTCAAGTTTCTCTTCAAGAGCCAATACCTGAGATCTCAGGAAGGCATTCTCTTCTTGAATTTGATGATTGCATGCTTCCCGGTTCCTCAAAATTGGTCTTGTTGGACATCTTACCCATGATTCCTGCACACTTGTTCCTCCAAACTCTACACCTTTGCAAATTAAAGATCAAGCCCAAAATGCAAAAACAAAAACTGAACCAAAATCAATTGATGCAAATCAAAAGCTAAACCAGCTATGATACCAACTTGATCTAAAAATGGTACTTATTTATTTATTTATTTTTGAAGTACTTAGAAAATTTCAGATTTTGAAATTTACTGAGTCAACATTGATCTTGAGTTAATTTGATTCAATTTTTAGGTGTCTTGAAACCCAAATCCTCAACTCTTCCAAAAAGACCAATTAATCTGATTTTTCAACTTTAAGTGAATCACTTGAATCTAATAAAAATCCATTTTACTTCACAGTTGATTTTTAATCATACACTGAAACCCGACATTTGAATCTAAGATGATAAGTGTATTCAAATCTTGTTGTGGGTTAATGGAGTTGAAAGTTCCTTCAATCCATTTACTCTAGTTTTATACTTATTTTATCAATTAATAAAATTAATCCAATGATGAATTTCAACTGATAAAAAGCTTTAAAAAAATGAAATGCACAAATCCACAAAACAAGAAATTGAGAATGGAGTTCACCCAAAGGCTACATCTTTGGATTCACATAAAGTGAATCGATCTATTAAACGTCAAATGAAGTACAATATCCCTTCAATCTTGACTTAACAGACCTTTATACCTGCAAATGAGCTGATTCAAACATCAAGGAATTCTCTGATTTACCATAATCATTCCCAAGTTCATCTGTGGCTCCTACAGTATTTCTTCTGTTTGTTCCTGTGCAAATACGTTCAAAAAATGTCTACAACTTGAAATATACAAGACCTATACAGATAAGGTTTACATTTCTGGAAAATTTAGGAATTATTAAAAACTTCCCTTTTACTTCATGGTTTGATTCAGATCAGAAGTGGATGCAAAATACAAATCTCTGCTTGCCCCTCGTGCATTACGTGAAACTGCGCAGTGGAAACACGCCTACACAAAAAAATATATAGCACGTCATGCAAAAAAGTTACCTTTCTGGAAATCTCTCAGAATTTTTAACAACTTTCATTTTTACACCAAGTCCTAATTCGAACCATAAGTGCCTCGAAAATTGTGATCTCTGCAAACTGGTCCTTGGCTGTCCCCCTTTCCAACCTACCAAAAGCTTCCCTTTAAATAGATGTGATCTCCTTCTCTATCACTTGCTACAAAGTGGCAGCTTGGTAAGGCTGATTACTATTTTGGAAAGGGTTCAAATCCCCCTTCCATAGGTTTAGGAGCCCAATTTAGCCATTGACCCCACGTTTGGTGGGAAAGAGATAAGATAAGCCTTAAAATAGCTTTTTGGCAAACAAAATCCTCCTTATACCATGGGATTTGAATTTATTCACATGGAATGGATTAAATAGATTTTACAATTATTATTTTAAAATCTAAATCCACTACAAACGTGCCAAGTGTCATGCCCATAATATGCCATTTGTCCACGTTAGAGTGTGCCACGTCATCATTTGACCACAACTTTGACTATGCATATCTTTCGCATACGAACTCAGATTTGGTCCATTCAAAATGTGTCGGAAAGCTTGCGATGATCTATATACCATGGAACTGATTTTGAAACATTAAAATACCATCAATTTTTTCTCATCACCAACTGCCACGTGTCACCTTGTCATTGGTTCACTAGTTGACCTATTGACCAGAGTTAACCCGTTTGGAGGCCCATCTTCGACCGCGATAGAATTTGCATACGGACTCTGTTTCTAGAGTTCGAGATACTTGTCGGAAAGGTCTCAATAAGCCCTTCGGTATGGTCCAATTTTAGGGAAGTTTAGGGAAAATTTTCATAGTGAAAAAATCCTCCGGATCAACAACACGAGGCATAAATAGAACCTTAGAGGCCTAGGTTACCACACATGCACCAATATAGAGACCAATATATGGACTAGTATAGAGGTCAGGGGACATGGTCTCATTTTATAGGCGAGGAGTGGGATAGGGTCCCATGGTGCAGTACAAGGTCGAGACCCATATTAGTAGAGTAGAGCTCACGAGGTTCTATGAGATCCATGACACCTCCACATACAGCATGGTCGGGTTCAACGATTCCCTAGGCGAGGCATGATACTATCAGGATCACATGATGGCCACATGGATAGATGTTCCATCATATGCCAAGAACAGAGTGTAGCAGGCCTCAAGTGAGATGAGCAGATCCTGCACATATAGTGTGGAGAATACGAGGGGCCGGGGCGAGCAGCGAGCCCGGGGACGAGGTCGGGAGGAGGCTATAAGTGTACGAGAGGCTAGCTCAAGGCGGGGCCATCGAGGTCGACCCGGTGAGGTGGAGAGAGGTTAGTCGGGTGCCGAGCTAGAGGAGAGGAGGAGGAGACAGATGAGACAGACATGGATATCATATGGGGAGATGATTGAGCTCCATCTATGATTAGTTTATCCATTGTTGACATCACATTTTTGACATACATACCATCTTGCATGTGAACAAAGATAGTGAGGATGTACATGAGAGTTTTTGAGGTTTTTATATATATACCAACTGCGTGTGAAGATATTTGAGAGTCATGTATTTGATATATCCATGTATATGGGTACATAGGTTTTGATGAGTTATTTATAGAGATGGTGCTATTGTGACATTATGTTGGACATGTTTATGCTTTTAAATTTCCATAGTTATGTTGTTTATGTGATGGAAACTAGGTAATGTAGGGATGATGGAGTCGGGTTGGCTTACGCATGGATTGATTTAGGTCATAAGCATGGATTGAGTCGGTCATAGGCATATTCAGGTCATTTTTGATTTAAATTACAAGTAATTGAGAACACGAGATAACAAATGAAAATGTATAGTATCGTTATGAGTTATGTTTCCAATTTTTTTCTATTTGTGAACATATGAAATGATAAATTGGTGAATTTCATTATGATGTGTGAAAAATGGATGAGAGATATGTATATTAGTTGGTATGTATTTGGTTTTACTTTCAGTTGTTGGTACACAAAATAAAAAACAAGGTATAATGTGAATAGGAACATAGGAGAAGTTAGTGAGGGTAAAGAGTGGCCGAGCTAACCTTGAAGGGCCCCATGCCCTTGAAGTGCTCCAAAAAGGGACCTCAGGCCGATGTAGTTCTCCCATAAGCTAGGGAAGAATATGAGGAGGTAGAAGAATGGGTCAGTAGGTTATAGGTATGTTTGATTCTAGGTCATAGGCATGATTGAATTAAGGTCATTTTAGGTTTGGGTGCATTATAGTTAGATAGGTGTGGGTGATTTTAGACTGAGTGTGGTCCAAGAAGAAATTACCAAAAGACAAGTTTCGAGGGTCTAGTCCTATATAGGATAATCAATAATTATTGAAGAAGTTGAAAGATAAGATGAGGCAGGAGATCCACCTAATTGGAAAGGATCATAATGGGTGAACAATATCTTAGATAGGCTAGGGAACGTAAGACCCTAAAGACATTGCATGATTGATTATTCTAAAGGTGAAGAAAGTCACATGATCACAAAATGTCATAGTTTTAGCAGGTCCCTTGAGGCGGTAGGAAATGAAGGTGCAAAGGGTGAGGAGGTGAATTTTTTTACGTTATATGGTGTGAGGTTGCATGCCTATTTGGCAAGAGACTCAAGATCACGATAGGTGAGTCCATGATGAAAAAGTGTTCTTTTTCTTTTTGAATTTTTATTTTAGATAGACTGATCGATGCGGGAAGTCTATATGGGATGAATAAATTATCTCCTTGAGGTCTTCGTGAAGATGATCGATGCGGGAAGCTTCTGAATATTTTTATTTTGAGAAATAGTCCCTTTTAGGATGGACTATATATAGTGTTAAAGCTATCTATAGCTGTCCTCAAGGAGTAGTCTATTTATAACAGAAAATTTAGAGAGAAAGATGTCCTTTAGAGGGAGCCATCTTTGTATTGGAAGTTTGACTCAAGGATTTGGATCCCTTTTGGAAATTATTTTTGGGCTTTTATGTCATGGACAAGACTATAGTGAATAATTTGATTCTTTTTTTAGAAGCCAAGGGTGAACGCGACCATGGGATCTTATCTAAAGAAGACAAAAGTATTCATGAGAATCATGCCATGTGTAGAGTCATGGTACACATATTTAAGATAAGGCGAGAATTTGATGAGTAACCACATGATTCCTATTTAGTCGTTGGGGTTGGAATGAGGAAAAGAGAGATGTGAATGGCGCTCAAGGGATGAGCATGAAATAGACAAATAGTGATGTAGGACTTGAAGTCAAAAGTAGAATGGTTGAATATGTAAGGCATTGAGGGGCTTAGGTTCTGGATTACGATCGAGTGAAGACAAATGATAAGCACCTGATCCATAGTTATGAGTCATGATATATGGTCCAAGACAATTAGGAGCAAACTTGCCTCATTTGCTTTTTTCTGCTTTGGTTATGTGTTGATTTTCCATTAGGATGAGATCACCAACCTGAAGGTTTATTCATGGACACGTTTTTCATAGGCACATTTGATGCATTTTTGGTAAACTTGGAGGTGGTCGAGAGCATTAAGACGATGTTCATCTAATAACTCAAGTTGTGCCAAATGGTCTTGGCGAAAGTCATGATCAATGAGCATGTCTTGGAGGAAAATACGAAGAGATGGGATCTAGAATTTGAGAGGTAGAACAACCTCTATACCGTAAACCAGAGAAAAGGGAGTGGCAGTAGTGGAAGTGCGAATACTAGTATGGTATGCCCACAGGGAGAAAGGAATGTGCGTATCCCAGTCCTTCCCAATATCATTAACCACTTTAATCGAATTTTGTTTAGAGTTTTATTTATGGATTCTTCTTGGCTGTTGGTTTATGGGTAATAAGGTGACGAGAAAATGAGCTGAATGCCAAAGGCGTCAAAAAGTTTCCGTAAGGTTTTATTTTTGAATTTTTCAATTATCGGTGATGATGCGATACTGGAACACCAAAGTGACAAATAATGGGATGATTGATGAACTCACATGTTTTCTCGGCTTTTGTGGAAATGAGAGGTATGGATTCTATGCATTTAGTATAATATTTGGTAGTGGTGATGGTCCATGTTTATGTCTTTGGGAAGAATGGGGATTGATTTCTCCATCAAGATCCAAACCCCATTGAGAGAAGGGCCAAAGGTCACGAGAAACCTGCAAGGCATGACTAGGTGTATGATGGAGATTGGAATGTTGTTGAAATTTCACGCAACACTTGACATAGTCACAACAATCATGGTTAAGGGTCATCCAGTAATAGCCGAGGTGGAGAATACGTTTAGCAACAACAAGACAACTTAAGTTACCTCCACATATGCCATCATGAACTTCCTTAATGGTATAAGGAATTTTAGAACTTGTAAGGCATCCTAAGAGAATATCGTTAAATCCACACTTATAGAGGAGGCCACCCATGATGACATAATGACAGGACCTTTTGAGAAAGACACATTGTCCATTATGTGTGAGGTCGGGAGGTGATATAGAAAGGGAGAGGTAGTCAACAAGCTGCTTATAGCAAAGGTCTTATGTATCTAGTGAGGAGGTTCAGACGAGGTTGACACTACAAGGTGTACAAGAAGGCCTCTGTAGTCTTTTCATAGTGACAAATATTTCTGATTCTGCAGGCGAAGCAGGTATCTAGGAAGCGAGGCCGGCTATGGTATCTGTAAATTTAATGGTGGACTGCGAAATGGTTTGAAGTTTTCTAGTGGTAA
The DNA here is from genome assembly GCA_018340775.1 of Taxus wallichiana var. yunnanensis. Lineage (NCBI taxonomy): Eukaryota > Viridiplantae > Streptophyta > Pinopsida > Cupressales > Taxaceae > Taxus > Taxus wallichiana. The sequence goes on from CM031237.1 coordinate 160,487,370, forward strand.
AAGGTAGTCTAAAGTATGCCCACGTAACATTTATACTCTTAAAGTGTTTCATTACGGCACTGATACATACCATTAGCTTGGTTCACCACCATTTGGGAATCACCAAAGATATTAATGGACTTAACATCTAAGGCATAAGCAGTGAGGAGACCCAATACGAGTGCTTCGTATTCAATGATATTATTAGTACACTCAAAGTCGAGTTTGAATGATAAAGGCATGGGTTCACCATCAAGAGGAATAAGGATGAAACCTGCACCACCCCCACGTTGACATTTGGAACCATCAAAGAATAAAGTCATCTAGTAAGTGTCATCATCCAAAGAGAGAGTAGCAATGGATTCATAAGGGATATCAAAGTTGGAAGACTGATTCCCAGAAAGAGGTGCATCAATGAGTTGGTCAGCAATGGCCTGGCCCTTGATAGATTTTGATGAATGAATTCGAGATCTAGTTCGGTTAGAAGCATGAGCCAACATGAGGAACGTTGATTATGGTAAGGTTTGGCATACATGTAATGTAAGGGGTCTGTGTTGGTAATGACATATGTTTTATGGTTGAGTAGGTAATGACGAAGTTTAGTGGCTACAAAAACTAAGGCTAAGAAATTTTTTTAGCATGGGTGTATCGGGTTTCATAGTCCATAAGAGTACGAATTATGTAATAAACCGCCTATTCCCTATGTTGTTCGTCGTGATGAGAAAGCACGGACCCTAAGGAGTGATTAGTAGTAGAGATATATAGGTCTAAGGATTGGTCATCTTTAGGTGGAATGAGTACGGGTGGTTGGAGAAGGTATTGTTTTAAGGCCTCAAAATATTTGTGGCATTCATCATCCCATTTGAAGGAGACATCCTTTTTAATAAGATGATGAAATGGTTGACAACGGTCGGACAGGTTGGGAAATGAACAGGCGAATAGATAGAACTTCCTAGAAAACTACAAAGTTTGCAGAGATTAGTGGGTGGAGGAATTTCGAGAATGGCCTTGAATTTAGAAGGGTCAACCTCTATTCCATGTAAGGAAATGATAAATCCCATGAGATTTCCTGAGAGAACCACAAAGACACATAGCTTGGGTTGAAGGTGAACACAATGCTTGATGAGGTGATCAAAGATGGTTTTTCAAGATTGTAAGGTGTTCGGCCCGATGTTTGGATTTTGTGAGGAGATCGTCTACGTAATCTTCCAATATATGGTGCATGATGTCATGGAAGATATAAGTCATAGCCCGCTGATATGTAGCACAACATTTTTAAGACCAAAAGGCATGACTCAATAACAAAAGGTCCCCAATGGATAATGAAAGCGTTTTGTGTTGATATTCGGGGTGAGCAAGATTTTGTTATAACTTGAGAAACCATCCATGAGTGATAGCATCTCATGACCACCAATAAGATCAACTAGTGGATCAATACAATGTAGAGGAAAGTAGTCCTTCGAGCAAGCTAGGTTGAGGTCATGGAAGTCTCTGAAAATACGAAGTCCCCCTGTCACCTTAGTGACAGGGATAATGTTAGAAATCCATTGGGGGTAGTCAATGGGTAAGATGTAGGAAACTGAAATAAGTTGCTGAAGTTCCTCTTTGACTAGAAGAGAAATGCGAGGGTGCGTTTTCCTCATCTTTTATTTTATGGGTTTAACATCGGGAATGGTTACGATATTGTGGACTACTATGGTGGGACCAATACTGGGCATATCAACATAGAACCAAGCTAAAGAATGGTTATGATTTTTGAGAAAAGAAGTGATGGCTTCTTGTTCAACAACATCTAAAGATTGGCCAATCTTTAGAATGTGCGGGTCATCCTGAGTGTTGATGTTGAATTCTATAGTCGATTCATTCAACATGGTTTGTGTCTTAGAGGGAAACGACTGATGAATGTAAGAATCATTTGCACCAGGTAGGTGAGTATAGAATCACCGTATTGACATTGAATGACGTTAATAGAGGGTGTATCATCATCAATCATTTCGAGAAATAGGAAGGGAAGAGAAGAGGGAGCCTCACCATCGAGTTGATAAGTTAAAGGTCTAAAGGAAATGGTATTTATGAAAAAAATGTTAGGAGGAATGGATTCTAGATCCATCGACCGCATTAGTGATGGTGGTGAAGGTGGGTCCTCATATTCAATGAGTGCGATGTGGGCCTTCTTGGCGATAGTTTGGTAAAGACAATACCACTACATTCGTTGTGTTTGTGGGTGTTACATGAAATAATAGTGTGATGGCCTTGCTCATAAAATCCAAAACCAAAACCCTTCCATGCACATCGGTGTAGGAAAGTGTCGGCAAAGCTGCGGTTGGTGATCGAATGAAGGTCGAGAAAAGGGTCTAGTTTATGATGGTGGTTTGGGTGTATAAGTGGAAGTATCAAGTCCCCCATAGGTGAGATTGGTATGAAGATGGGGAGGAATGTAAATAAAATGCTCACCTATGTGGTGATAATAGTGATGGTGTTGGTGAAGGTTCCCATACTATTGTGGGGTAAGGAATGTATTGCCAATGTTTAGGTGATGCTTCCCTAGAGTGATGACTTAAAAAAAACCTTCCAAGGGATCGGTGGTCGATATGTGAGTAGTTGGAATAGAGCAAGTATGAGGTGTTGTATTGGAGGAGGTATCGGTATGTTGAGTAGTAGATGGGTGACTGGTGGAGGCTACGGAAGTGGTAGGAATAGAAGAATTAGGTGCGGGCAAGGAAGTGGCGGCATCGGTGGATGGGGTTGTGGGTGAAGAACAAGTGGTCATGGAGGTAGATGCCTTAATGGGTACAAGAACATCATTGGGTCGGTATAGCATATTATAGGTTTTGAAAGGTGATGGGTTGGCCAGAATGGTATAGGTATGTCCTTCATGCTAAAAATTTACACAACGATGCAAAGTGCAAGGAACACAACCTATGACACAAATCCAAGGTTTAGCAAGTAGCAGTTATATTGAAACTCCTCCAAGACGTAAAATAACTCGAATAGTATGGGGACCCACATAAACATGGTAGATGATGATAGTGCCAAGCGTAGATGTGATAATATCATTAAATGAACACAACATGATGGGGTGTTTATACATGCGATTATCGGGTATGCACATTTGGTTGAAAATATGGGAGGAGATGATGTTAATGCTTAGTGCCCCATCGATCATAATGTGTCATACACATATATTATCGATATGGAAGGAGATGAAAAGGGAAGGATCAAGATCATATTTTTGGTGGGGTGAGATCTCTTCATTTGAGAAGTCGAGGTGGAGACTTGGGTAGTAGGTGGGAGGTATAGAGGAAGGTGGAAATTTTTTGAGGAGGCTACTTGATGGGGTGTAATAATGGAGGCTACGGGTGTAGGGTCATTGGTTAAAACCTCACTAGATTGAAGAACCTCCGTTAGGGCTTGGTGATGTGACTCTGAGGTTTGGATGAGGTCATATAGAGACATTTTGAGGGAGGATTGGTGTAATTTTTTTACCATCGCATGATATGTAACCCCATCGAAATAGGTATGTAGGAGCTACGAATGGTGATTTTAGGTTTGGTTGTGGATGGTATACTAGGCATTGGATTGGTTGATGGGTCGGTTGCCTTTTCCTTGCCTTTGTCCTTCTAGCATGAGTGCCAACATGGATCAAATTGATTTGAGGAGGAGAGGTAGATGGATAAGCTTTTCCATGAAAGTTATAATGGCAGAAGGAAAAAAACTGAGAGGTGGGTAGGAGCCTTGTGAAATGAGTTGGGCACACCAGCATTTAGGAGGGGATTTGGCAATCTCTCTGATATAGACCATGTTGATTTCAAATTTTGGGGGTGGATAAAATGTCTATGGGGGTGGAGATGTGGGTTTTGATGTAGGTACTATAAGAAGATGTAGGTACTAGAAAAGGTGGAAAAGGTTCCTCGTCAAGGAGATCATCGTCATCAAAATTTGGTTCAGAAGAACATAATTGGATGAGGGCTGCTTTCAAACCTTTACAGCTCAACATCGTGTCCTTGCACACAATGGTAAGTGTAAATTTTAGTATCATCAAACCCTTCTAGTTTCAGCTTGAGAGGGTCGTAAGGTCTAAGAGGTGGTAGTGTGATAGTAGAGGTTTCTAGAAGATTATCTAGGATGATAGCTTATGATCCTGCTAGTGGATCACAATGTGAAGTATGTCTAGGTATGGGTGGAATAATAGGTGATTACGGTATGAGGGTTGTCAAAATCGGGGTTAAGAGAGGAAGGATGAATGGTAGATCTTGGGGGTTGTTGTGTCTTAGCTTTGGGTTGCACCTTCTTGGGTAAAGGAATAATGAGGAAATTGGTATTAGAGGGAGGAATAGGTTTGGTCGTGTTGAGGGAAGGTGTTGGGGTCTTCATTTTTGTTGCAACTTCTTCTTGGTAGGGAAGAAGAAGTAGTGTGTGACCTATATGGAAAGGCGAATGGATGTAGGGGATGAGTTACCCATGGGGATAGAATTAGAGTAGTAGAGGTTGATGGTAGAGGTTGGGTCGGTGGTATAGGTGGAAGAGAGGAGAGTGTTGTAAGTAGTGACAAAGCTATAGAAGGTATTGGTGGTATAGGAGGTAATGATGCCACGAGAGATGGTGGGGTTGTGTGGTCGTTTTGGTATATTAGCGGGTTGTGGTAAATGGGTTGTTTGATTTTTGATCTACTATTGGAATTAGGTTGCTTGGTTAAGGTCGAGAGGTGAGGCCTAGGATGGATGGTAGAGGTGATGATGACAAAGGTGTGGTAGGCTGAGGTCGGATTATACAGCATAGAAGTTTGGGTCTCCCTTTTAGGCATAGGAATAAGTTCAATATGGTTTCGGGAAGATGTGGCTAAATCTAGTTTGACAGGAGATGGGTAGGGTTTGATGTCGACATGACCCCTAAGGTGTTAATGGGTTTAGATACGATAGGTGTTGTGGGAATACATCGCTAGTGAGCAAAGGATTAGGCATAGATGAGGATGATGAAGCAGAGGATGTTCCAAGGGGCATGGTTATGTGTGGTTTGGGTGATTGAAACACCTTCGGATAGATGGTAGAAGTGTCTATGAGTGACAATTGCATTTGGGTTGAGGCAGGGAGTAGAAGATGTCCCCAAAGTGAGGCTCTATCAACATAATCCAGTGATCATCCAAACGTGAAAATGGTACTGCTTGTAGGTGGGGCTGATGTGGATCAAGTGGCGATTCCTATAAAATGTGTTTGAGAAATAGGGAAATCGCTAGCTTCAGCCTCTATGGGTAAGAGAGCCAAAAGTAGGTCAGTAGGATCTTGGGTGGCTGATGGAGAATGGTCACCTAGTGGTAACGGAATTTCTAATGGATCCTTTGTATGTGGAGGAGATAAAGGGTGATCCTCTGTGGGTGGAGGAGGTACCGCTGGAGATGGCTCACTAGGTGGAGAAGCTAAGGTGAAACGGTCTCAGTGCTAACAAATGTCTCGCACCATGAGTGGAGGGAGAGATGAAGGGTGTTCCTCTTTAGGTGGAGAAATAGGTGAAGTTGGTTCTTGCGTAGGTGGAGGACTTTGGGCTAGGATTTCCTCAATGGTAGGATTAGGAGATAAGTGAGAAACAACTGGTATGTTATTGAAAATAACATGGACCTCACATACATTACTATCATTATTTGAGGTATCACCAATTTGGTCAGAAGATGGGGCATGATTAGGGAATGGTTTCTTAAAAATGTGCAAGTTTTGGTTGGCAGGTGCATTCGGATTATCGAAGACTAAATCGCCATTGTTAAGCATTTCCTGACAATGTTCTTGAAAGTGATGTAATTGTCGTCACTATGACCTTTTACATGTTGATAGTTGCAGAAGTCATGCTCTTTGTACCATGCAGGTGTGGGATGAGTGGGATCAAAACCAATGTGTGGTTTTATACGAGGAAGGGTGATAGCACTAGCTTTAATAAGATTTTCTAAAATAGAAGAATATGGCTCCCCAATTGGGGTGTATTTCCATTGTTCTCACCTAAATTGAAAGGTCTAGATAGGAGAAAGATTAGATGAGGGTTTGGCCTGGTTTGATGGATGAGCAGGGCCTACCTTGAGTACCACCGTATTGGCGGTTCCCTTGGATTTTGAATAGTTATTTTGAGGTTTCAAGAAGAAGAAGTATAATTTGACTTAAATGCAACGTTTTTATTTCGTTTGGATTTTATTTTCTTCGATGGCCTGAATTTTTAGCTTTCGTGCCATGGTGAATGCCTCATCGAAGGTTTGGAAATTATGCACCTGCAGGGTCGGTGAAATGTGTCTAGCACAAGCCCAAGTGAAAATCTCTATGAGTTCGGTTTGTGGTAATTTGAACGTGAGTTGATTGATCGTGCTATGCCAATGAGTGAAAAGTGTGCGGTAGATTCGTTGTCATAATGGCATGTAGAATAAAGGTCAATCATGGTAACCTTCTTGACGATGTTTGATAAGTGATCCAGGAAGGCTTGGGATACCTGATTAAATGAGTAGATAGGATTCCTAGGTAACCCACTATACCAATCCAATGCGGGTATGGTTAGAGACATGGGAAAGGTCCTCAGGAGAAACGCGTCATTATGAGAAATAAGATAGCACCCATGTTTGAAGGACCACAAATGTTGTTGCGGGTCCTCTTTTTTTGTTGAAGCGGTTAAATTTTGGCATCTCCCAATGTATGGGATATGGATGAATAGGAATGGACAGGTGGATGGGCTCATTACAAATTTCATCGTAGGTGAGAGAATTGCATGAGCTGGAAACCGATGCCTCTAGTATCTGCATCTTTTCCATCATTATCTTGATGAGGTCATTGGTAGGTTGTGATGATTGGGTACCTCCAGTAGTGTAAGGGGGTTGGTGTTGAACATATGATGGGGGTGGCATTCCAGTGTATGGTGATGCCGAATAGGGAGGTTGAGAATGGGGTACTGACATAGGGGGTACATGCCCGGAATAAATAACAAATAAAATAGAGGCGGGCGATAGTATGTATATGGAGGTGGAATGGTCGAAGTGACTCTAGTAGCGATGGGAGGTAAGGATTGTGGAATAGAGAGGACGATGTTTTGAAATGGGGTAGTGGTCACCAACACCATGGCTAGTTGTGTCATGACTAATATATGTGAGACAATGGGTGTAGATGGGGTTATGTTACGGTGGTTAACGAAGGTATAGCAGAGAGGCAGAGTGCAATAGATGTGGTAGATACGACAGCTTAGAATGGGTAAGGGGCCTAGCTATGAAATGACTGGGTCAAAATAGGTGAAGGTAATGTGGAGCTAGAAGGGGCCGACAGAAAATAGGGACAAGGGCTAGGGAGATAGATACGTGCATGTCGTATATCAACCGACTCGAGGCATCGCGAGTGGATGAGTGGGAAAGGTAGAATTGTAAGGATGCGGGATTCTAATTGAGGAGTTGTGTAAAATACTTATCACTTGGGAGATAGTGATAGGTTGGGTAGGATCCATGGGTGACAAGATAGAATGTGGTGAAGGGATAGGTGGGAGTGGTTGATGTCCAACATGGAATATGAGAGTGATTCCTAGTGCGAGTTAGCACCATGTGAAAAAGTGCCGATATGGTAAGATTGTATTCTAGAACTAACACATAACAGAAAGTAGGAACATGAAAAATAGCTATTTGTAGGTGGATTAGGTCAATGTGTTAGTTGTGAAACAACACGGGTTAACCGATTACGGTTAGGATAAACCGATGTATGTTGGAGGTAATATGGTTAGTTCTTGTGATGAGAAAGGATAGTTTTCTAAATAAGGCGAAAGAATGATAATTACCATATATCAAAGATGTGCGGTTGATTTTTGTCAGCATAGGGAGAATATGGAGAGTTACAGAGACTTTGATCAACAAATAATATGATGTGGGTTTCCCTTTTGGCAAGTTAACTAAAAGAATAGGAAAATGACGCCCGGTTAGGTAAAACCGACAACAATCGAGATGAAAATCGACACCGGTCACTGGACCAACACTGATCATTGTGAAATGAAACAAAAAAGAAGAAAAGTGTGTTGTAATTTTAAAATCAATTGTGGAATCAAACTCAGAAATATGAGAATGAAAAATGAGGTCCAAGCACACTCAGATGAATTTAGAATACACCAACTATGATGAGGAGTGTGCAAGGAAAAAAATGGAGAACGTGTCCTCTCACCTCAAAACACAAACCAAGCAAAAACACTAAGAAAAATATGATCCTAAGAGTGATCTTTCCTTTATGTTTGTTCAACTTATGCTATTTAGGACTGACTGTATGAATTGCAGAGAGTAGAGTTTTTTTTGGTGAGGAAGGATTCCTACATAGAAGGAGATCTAAAAGGAGAGGTTTTAGGTATGTTATGGTGGGGGTGGGTCATCCTCTGAGATATGACTCGACAGAAGTAACGAGCTGGGGAGTACCTACCAATCCTTTGATCAGTGTGATCATTGACAGGCATTCCCAGGAAAGATGTTGTTTAAGAAAGATGTGTTTATTTGAATTTGTGTAGTTTGGTAGGACTCAAAGATAGAGAATGTTCTTTCTACGATTCTTTTGACAACCATTAGTGGGCATGACTTCCAAAGTGTTTAGGTTTCCCTCATTTAATGTGAGCTAATGCATCATACAAGAATGACATGTAGTTGATTTTAAGCCCAAATCGAAATATTAAATTTGATGACATAAAAGATGAACATGAGAGAATATGATCTTTCATTATTGCAGTACTAATGAATGAAAAGAAGTGTTCATTTTATAGCACCAAAACATGATTGATCCGAGACAATAGAAATAAAATAATATCCCAGGGGATAAATTTAGTGTGAAAACCTTTTAGAAAGGAAAAAACATACAATTTTTCCTAGGAATGAAGAAAATGCAAGAAACCCCAAATGGGTCCCACCGGGCGTGCAAAACATTTCACCCGATTCTTAGACGTTTCTTAGAAAATTATGAAATAGATAAAGGTAATGGGCTACGAGGAATACCTGCTTGTCTTGGTTAAAGGTTGTTGCACACGTGTTGACTTATTGATCCACAAACAGTGAGATCTTCCTTTTAGATGGGAGGAACTACCTGAAATGAACAATAAAACCACTTGAATACAAGTTAAACAATATATGCATTGTGGACTACTTTATCCAAAATTCACCCCTCAAGGTCATTTTGATAACATGCATCAAACTCTTTAGTCCTAAACAACTAGATTGATTCAAGGCCCGAAATCAAGTTTTGGGGCCCCTTCGGCTCCTCTCTAACTCTCCCACCCAAGAAAAAATCCAACGAGTTAGAGAAAATGGAAAAATGCAAAAAAGGGGTCACGAGATTGTTTTAAGGCATTGCGGTCCGAAGGGTGCGGGTCGTACCGGTGGGGGTCGCATCTTGAGGTTCCTCATATACCAAGTTCGTAGCTGAAATACAAATAAAATCAGCTAAGTCAACATTTTTGTCCAAAGCGGGTCCATGGATAGTTGGGACATTAGTACATGCGTGGGGCGTGAATCACCGATTTTCACAAGTCGATCAATGCAGTGGTGCGGAGATTTATAACTCGGACAGTGGGACAAAATTACACGCGGACATGCGCAAAGGTGAAAAGGTCACAAAGGAGACAAGGAAGTGCATGAATCATCTGATGATGGAAAATAATGTGTCCAGACAGGCATCCTGGGACACGCGGACCCGATTTTGCCGCAATATCCGCAACTCAAAGGAAAAGTCAATGTTTGACTCCCGAAACTTCAAATGGCCATAACTTTTGACTCCGAGCTCCGATTTTCACAAAATTGGACTTTCTAACAGAATGATGTCCTCTAAGCTATCCTTAATGCTCATATTTCTTATTTTTAATGAGGGTAGATATATTTAAATAAAATAAACATATTTGGCTCTAGTCAGTTAATGCTCATTCTCGTCAAATGACAAAAAACACCTGCCAGACCCAAAATAGCTGCCTACTCTCGAAGCCATAACTTTTGCATTTCTCAACAAAATCACACAAAATTGGTACCGTTGGAATCGTGGATCTAAGCCCAACACAAAAAAATCAAGAAATTCTAGATTTTATGAGAAATAGGTGGGTATTTTTCATAAAACGTGGCCGGGTTCATAACAGTGTTTTATTTGGTAGTTGGGAGTGCAATTAGGAGGCATGGTCATCATTATTTCTCTCGTGCAGAACTTCCGACAGTATGGGGAGCCTTTTTCAAGTAACACACAATTGTTCTAATCCATTTAATGCATCTTACAAGTGGTTGAAGGACAAATTTTAGGATTTCCATTTTCCCCTTCTCTCTCTTCTCATTTTCTTATAAATTAGAGTGTTGGGCTCATTGTAAAGGGGAGAGTTTTAGTAGTAAAGCTATGCCAAAAACTTTGTCAAGCCAATGTGTTGCAGGCCCTTGTTGTGGAATCCTTGCATGGTGATCTAGGACCTTATCTTGGAACCGATTGAACTGTGTATATCTGGATGCAATAAAATATAAGTTTGTGGATCCATCTTCCCCTGATGTGTTTTCTTGCATTATTTCTTCCCCTTCAACCTTGATTACAAGAATATTGTGTCTATTTTTATGTTCTTGCAGGGATCGATTATCATTTTTATGTTTGAAGTGTTTTTGTGAATACATTTTGCTAGATTGTGGAGAAATGTCATCACCCTTTCTAGTGTGCACTTTGCTTCAGTATCTCACGCATTGGAAGACTACTCTCACACCCTCTTTTTCTAGTGTATCACCACTTTAGTGTAGGCTTTCATCTTATCCATTCTCTCTCCCTAGTCCTTGGAAAGTTAGATTAGAATAATTAGTTTACCCCGCATTAGAGTAGATTGTGGCAGGAGTAGTTTAAGAGCAAAACTAGCTTTCTCTGGAGGTCCATCTCAAATACCAAGTCCCACCACTTGGAGATGACACCCATGTTATCCAATCACACCATGAGTTCAAGTATATTCACTTGTATGAGCATACGGGTGCTTTATGATTTAGTGATAACACTACCTAGCGTATACTAGATCGGGGAAGTGCGATACTCCCAAAAAGGTCATCAATCCACTATTTTAAACAAATCAATGCAAGAAATAAGGTAATAATGTCCTATTATATTTAATATGATTTAGGCATCTCATAAAAACACAATGAGCAAAATATAATCTAACATGATAGGTTAGGATCAGATATGGGGGTAGGATAAGTGGTTTTGGTTTCTACAGGGCCCGAAAGAGGTATGATAAAGGTTGCAGATGATTACGGGTAGTTTGAGAGTAGGTAGGTTGGTTGTTGGTTTGTACTATGTTAGAAAACACAGAGATCTAACCTGTCTATTTGACCGATGCCGGTTTATACTTGACCACTACCGATTACTAGTGACTTGTACCCTTCATTAAGGAAATGACAAAGGATCAAATATAGGGGTTTTTGTTTGTTTTATAGGTTGATGGAGAGATGATTGTGGTGTTTATGAGGTGTGGGTAAGGTAGCAAGTCAATAGGAAAGTTTGGTGAGTTTTAGGTGGGGTTGGGGTGAGTTAGGGTCAAGTTGGTAAATAATAACAAAGGCCAATATCGGGTAAGTAGACCGACACCAGTATAGGCTCAACCTACGGCGATTTTGGGAGACCGATGCGGTGGTGACTATGGGAAACTAGAAGTGTTACGAGATGGGGTTTTGGGTCCTCTTTGTGATTGCATAAAGGGTTAGGTATGTCGAAATGAGATTCTTGGTTGTTGGGATAGGGTTTTGAAAGGTTTTGGAAGAGGTATAGGGGGATAGTTACTAGAGAGGATCAGTGGGTGGCTAGGAAAGTAATAACACAAAAAATATGTAAATACTGAGAGTATCTAAACAAAATGAATTGAATAGACAAGTGTACTTACTTGGATATGCTACCATTCAAAGGTGGGTGAAGATTGAAGATGGTGGTTGAAGATTTCTTCTATAAAGGGTCACCAGTTGATAAGAAACTCTTGCTTGAGCTTCCTGGGCTTTCCTCCTTGCTTGGAATAAGATCTTGGTCTTTGGATGGATGTGGATGTCGGGATGTGAAATGGATGCTCGTGTTGATCGCATGCAACTCTTGTTTCTCTCTTTGTCTACTCGAGAATGTGCCAACCTCGAAATAATGTTTCCAAAGGGAATAAAAGTTAACTGACGACGGTTCCTTATTGACCAACGTCGGTTAAGGGGTGACCGGTGGTTATGGATGAGGGATTCCCTAGGTTAACTAAAAATAGGAGATCATGGCAATTATTTCCACTAGATATCTTTATTCATCTGGGGAAAGAGCCTTTTCTTATGCGGGAATGTGGTTAGAGGGGATGTATTCATTGATTTTTAGGGTTTAGTTAAGTCTTAATTAGTTATGGCAACATATTAAGAATAGATTTAGGGTGAGGTGGCTAGGTGAGGTGTCTAGGTGAGGTGGTGGGCTAGGAATTAATTTAATTAGGATAATTAAATAATAAATATTGTGAGGATATGGATTAATTTAATTTAATTAATATTAGTGTGGGGTGAAAGTGGCTATGGTTAGGTGAGTGTGTTCAAGTTAATTTAGTTGACAAGGGGTCAAGGGGAGTGTGACGTAATTTTGGTGTCTACAGGGAGAGGCACAACTTCTTGTTTTTGAGGAGGGGATGGTTTCTCGGAAGGGAAAAGGGTAGAAAATTCAAGATGAGATGGAAGGTTATAAAATGGAGAAATGGATTCCACACTGGGGGAAACATTCATCAAGCTAGAGTCATGACACTCGGGTTGAAATGATATAGATGGTGTTATGTCAAAATTATAGCACCCCCGATCTTCTCTCTATGTTTGGGGCAATCAGTGTAATTTTCTAACATGGGGCCATCTCTCAAGTTGTGGGACTTCCAAACTTGAGATGGTCCTCCTGGAGAAGACTGGCTTACTATACCTAATCCTAGTGTTAAACTACTCCTAATGTAGAAAATATGCCTAACTACACCTATCCTAACAATGTCAAGGAGATAGGGAGAGAGAAAGTGCATGAAAAGGAAATCATACACTAAAAAGGTGGGTGATAACGCCAGAAAAAGGGGTGAGATACTTTGTTGAGGGAGGAAGAAGAGGAAAAATTGAGCTGGGTGAGGTTAGAACAATAGTGACACAAACCCAAACTCCATCTTCCATCTACACTCCATGAAACACAACATCTTACACCTACAAATGTGAAATACATGCACAAAAACAAACACAAAATGGAGAGGCATAGAGAAATAAAAAAACATGAGAAATGGTTGAAAAAGACCACAAAAACACAATTTCATTGATCTATAAGGTGAAAAAACCATTACATTAATGCTCAAAGGCATAAATACACTTGTTAGGCATAGGAGAAGGCTTACAACTCAAATGGAGTTGAGGGAAAATTTCAAGAGTTTCCCCAGCTCCCAAAATGTCTCACCTATAAATGAGGTGAATTTTACAATATATAAGCAATGTCTCACCAACCCTCATTAAAGAGGAATGAACACCCATAAAAATTTTCTTCCCAAGGGTAATTTTTTCGATGAAGACATGAGCACCATACCATAATAAATGTAGTTGTTGAGTTGTCATTCATTCGATTACCCTCATCCGGGCTTGGGACTCGTGAGCCACCCAACCATGTGACCCATCAAACCTGGTGACCCGTCTAACCATCCATCACCTAACTTTGATCATCTAATCCTAGGCATTTAGAAATCATCCAACTATGTGGGCCATATATGAGCTACCCAACTAACTTGATGGTCGTCCATCTACTAACTCCGACCAACCTCACCATACCTCGCAACCTAGGTTACCCGACCAACCTTGTCAAAAATGTGAGGGTATGACGGGTGTCAAAAATTTTCCATATGCATCAAAAATGTGACCGAACCAACCCACCCAACCAACCCGGGCATCCAACCTACCCGACCAACCCATCTGACCGACCTAGCTGACCAACCCAACCGACCAACCCCCAGGCGTCCAACCCAACCGACCAACCTCGGGAGGCCAACTTCCGAAGGCAATATCTTGAGCTCCCGAATGAGTTTTGGGGTGAAAATTTATATGATTTAACATGGAAAAAACCCATTTAATCAATTTTTATGGTATAAAGATAAAATTTTGAATTTTTCACCTTGTAATGGCTCCTTCTTTCTCAATGTTTTCGGTTGTGCTAGAAGAATGGACTTCCTTGGGAAGTGTATGATGCTTCAAGATGTATCATCTTTTCCACCATGTAAGGCATGGAAAATGAATTCAATAGGTAATTTTTGGACTTATAATTCTTGACATGACTATCAAAATATTTCATTAAATCTCATGTCCTCTTTCATGCTACACACTCCCTAAGGCCCAAAAGCCTATTTATGATGGATGGCCTCAAGACCTTCAAAACTTTCATGAATCACTTGCAATTCTTACCAAACTTGGAATATCAGTTATATCATTCCAGATTGCTCCATGAATCATAGTCCAATGCTCAAATCCCATCCTCCCAAGTTGTCTATTTTATGAGTGGGGTAAAAATAGATAACAATTGGTGACCTCTCGGGGACATATGGTAGTAGATGTGTGAGCAGTGGCCTTGAAGCATGAATTGGGCATGGAGTCACTATTGGTACACCTGTAAAGTGATTCTTAAATATGAATTCTACCCTTAAGACATTAAAACACTGATGTTTGAACCTAAAATTTCCTGCCACTACTCGTATTTTCCCTCTCATTTACAAAATTATCTGAATTAAGGTTTTGTGAGAGTAGAAAATTGTCTTGAACTTGGAATTTCTTCTCCTACTAATCTGATCTATAGGATGAAGGTTTAATCCCCCTTGAAATTGTTTAAGGATTAAGTCTAAAATAAAACCAATAGATGTTCCCTTGACAAACATAAACACTATAGAAGTTGTGAGAACACAAGATGATTTGGAGAGGTTGGGATGTCGTTAGAACCTAATTTTTCTCATGAAAACATGCCCCTTCCAAAGAATGGATCGTGCAAGAGAAACAACACACCACAACACACACTATGTACAAAACCAAAATCATACACACTCCAAGTGGAGCATGCAGAGTGTACATACACACTTATTCTACTGAAAGAAAGCCTACATACTCTACACTAACAAAAACAATGTAAGCTAAACAAACCCCATAATGGGTAGGGATAAAAAGCTTCCCTTCTTTACAAAATGTGGCCATGTAATTAATTTTGCTACAAACATGGCCAGTAATAAGAGTGGAAAATTTTCTTCCACCCTTTTACCCAAATTATCAACAATAAATAAAGTGAATACCTCCTCAAGTTGTTCACATTTTTGATCTTGGAGGTGTTGTGGCTGACCTTTGGTGCATTTAAGACCCTCCTCATGCTCTGAAGTGAGTATAACCGGTAGAAGGTAACTGTGACTTTGGCTCCAAGGTGGCCAAATACCTGATTGGACATGTAACCTTGAGAACCAATGTAATAATCCTTATGATCTTCCCATATCATTGAATATCAACTCCAAATAGAGTCATCTTACATACCCTCCGGAAGGGGGTTGTTTACAGGCTGATTTGAATGTTTCTTTGCCTCTACAAACAACTTTGTGTCCTCAAAAGTTTCCTTTTCCATGATGAATGATTCAATCTTGTTGTCATCATCTTCCTCCTACTCAAGCATAAGGCTTGAGATATCAAACTCCTCCATAAAATCATATTCTTGTAAGGATGAAGTGGAAGAAGGATCTAAAATTTCACCATCAAAAGAAAGCAAGAAGCTTTCTATGATCTCTTCTTCATCCAAGGCTTCAAAATATGATTTTTGCACCTCCATGGCATGAAGCTCCCCATGGTTGGTTGTAGCTGATGATGATGGTTTTGGTGGCTCCATGCAACCTTCCAATAGTGTAGAAATATCTAGGCATGCAAAATAATGAGGGTCATTACATTCCATAGAGATACCTTGCACACTTGGGGCCTTTCTTCCTTTGTTGACTCATGCTCCTCCTATTGATGATTTAGAGTTGCCTCTTTGTCTATTGTTGATTCTGTAGCTTGTGATGGATCAGCAACCTATGAGAAGATAGCACCATCGTACATGCTACATTCCAAGAGAATAGATTGTTGGTCAGCATCCTCTTGTTCTTGTTCCATTTCTACCACAACATCATCCTCCACCACTTACTATTCAACCATGATTTCCTCCAAAGGCTTAACCATCAAGGAGATCTTTTCTATCCCGAACCTGGTAGCCCAAATCTTTAGAACTTTGGTCATTTCTTCTCTGTCGGGTTCCTCTATTTTTGTTCCTCTTTACTAGTCTTTTAAGTATCCTCCCAATACATAGACTTGGGAATGCACGAGGAGGGCTGGGTTGGGTCACAACTGGTGTTTGAATTTTTTGTATTGGAGGGGACTGATTTTTAGAATGGAAAAGGGTATAAAATTGAAGGTGAGATGGAAGGGTAGAAGATGGAGAGACAAAAACTCCAATTCGGGAAACAAATAAGATTCTTGGGAAATGAGGCTTGAGTTGAGATGAAAATGATTGTGGAATGGGAAGAGGGTTGTAGGATGGAAATGCAAGGGTCTCCCATTGATAGGATAGACAAAAATTTGGTTCATAAGCCTCTATCTCCATAATCCACCGTGTGTAATTTGGGGAAATATCTCAAACATGAAATAAAGGTTTTTGTATGGGATGAAATGTCTTGGCATAGGGTTGAACCATAGATAAGGTGCCCTATAGCCAATTTTGAATGCTTTCATATGAGTTGTGGCCCTTGACTGCACCATGCATGCCTCCATTTTTTGAATCTTCATTCAGTAACTCATTATCTTCAGCATAATGGTATCCTCTCAAATCCATGTACCCATTATCTTCAACAGCTCCATAGTTTGGCGGGTAAAAAAATGATCTTCTTCCTCCTCATGGGGGTATGCATATTGGATCTTATCTTCAACAAAATATGGATCTGGAGGGGTTTGGTAATAACCTGAGAATGAATCTTGCAAATATGGAGATGGGTATGGCTGGCATTGCTGCTATTGCAAGTGAGAATTCCATGAGGGGAATGAAGTCATGATTTCAAAATTCATGGATAGAAGAAAGTGGAAATATGTGGAAAGAAAAATGGGTGAAAAAATTTAAAATGAAGAGGGTGGTCTCCAAATGAGATGATGGGTTTTCTTGTATTAGTGGAGTTGCCATATATGCGTGAGAGTGCCTCCAAAGGCTAAAACCTTCACCAAGAGCACATCAAAATTGATGAAGTGAAGTGGTAAGATACTTCAAACCTGTCCCACTAGGCGTGCCAAAACTTTTATGTCAAAATTACATCACCCCCTGGTTTTCTCTTTGTGTTTGGGGAAATCGGTGTAATTTGCTAACATGGGGCACTTAAGTGCAGAATCACAACACCCCTGGATGTTTCTCAGATTTATAGTTTGATAATGGGTATCCAGTATGATTTCACAACATTGAATCTTTTCCCCAAGTGTGGGACTTACAAAATGGGAAAAAACTCTCCAGATTAAAGGTTGGTTCCTATCCCTCTATTCAGGTGCATGCTTTCATTTTTCGAGGATCTATTCTAAGTCCTACTCTAAATATTTCCAAGGGACCAAGGTGAAGAAGAAGTTTTTAAAAATAATGAAATATAAGCTAATGGAGGTGATGCACCGAGGAATGATGAACTCCCACTCTGTTGTTAAACACAGACCATAGAAATAATGCAACTCAGATGCACAAATAACCAGATTTTGTAAATGAAAAGATCAGAATGAATGCAATGGAAGTAAGAAAGGGGCTGGAAATCACCCATAAGATTATTTTATGGCTCTAAACAGTTAATACAAAGCATCTACAATGGAAAAAAGTGAAAAATTTACATTTTACAGATCTATGGAAGGTTTGAAAACTCCACAAACTCAATGTAGAACAGAGAAAGGGAGATACAGAGAAAAAATTTCCAACCACTATAATGAATCAAGTTCTTCCATTTATAGCCAAAAAGAGAGAGAAAATAGAGGAAGAATCAAATCTGATATTTTTCTCAACCACCAGCCATTAATCTCCTTCAAATCAGCTGCAAAATCATTAAATTGATTCCTCTAATTTTTCCTACGTGATGGAGGAGCAAAAATGGAAAATAGAATAAATTTTGTCTTCAAGAAGAAATATGATCTTGGAATTAAGGTGTGAGAAGACGTTTTGGTTCTCCCCTATCAAATCGATCGATCCTCCATCATTCACGTGTTGGAGAAGAAAACAATGGCGATCGAGAAAAAATGATTTTTTAAAAGCAATCTAATATGCATTCAAAGTGTGAAGATGTTTTTAGCACTTTCTCCATTAAAATCCACAAAACATGATGTTTTTATGCCTTCAATACAAAGAGGGGATCGAGATCTTTCCAAAAATCTTATTTCTTCCAAATCTATTCTTAGTATCGAAAGATATGCCCTTTGTAATTTTTTAGGTGAAACAGGGAAAATTTAGGACAAAATTGGGTTGGCGGGAAAAATTTTACATTTTCCCCCTTTCTTACAAATTTGGAAAATTTTCAAAAAAACCTCCATGCCCGCTCGATCCGATGACACATGGCACACTCTATTCACTACGGGTCCAAATTGACATTTTACTCCTTCACACTCAAGGGAAAATTTTCCCAAGGTCTTCCACCGGTGAAATCCCCGCCACTGATGTGACATGTGACGTGTTCGATTAGCTGCAGAAATGTCGCTCCTTTCTTGCCTTTTTGTATTTTTGCAATTTTGGCAAAAATTCTAAAATTATCTCGACACCTCGATCTCTACCAATGAATGGACACATGACAAGTTCTGATTGGTTGATGGGAGTGCGGGCCCATTTTTTTATTTAAACCTTTTTCTCCAAAAAGGAAAAAAACTTATCTTTCTTCCACCCCCCCGATGAGTAGACACGTGGTGCCTTTTGATTGGTTGGCGGGTCTTCGTTTTTGGTTTTTCCTTTGAGAAATTTTGACCAAAAAGGTAAAAAAACTAAAAGTTCTTCCACCACCCACCGCTCCACCTTGACACGTGGCTTTCTCAAATTATTCATGGGCCCTAGCAAATTATTTTTTCCATGGATTTTTGGGGTCAAAATTTGACCTTACACTTTTTCCAAAAATGGCTAAGTGTTAAAAACTTCTCCTTAGCCCACTTGTGTGTCTTTTTACTCGGCCACATGTCGCCTTCTAATTCATTGTGGAATTTTGGAATGAATTCTTCCTTTGAATTTTTAACCCCAAAAAGGGTTAAGTTCCAAACATTTTCCCTCTGGTCCACGCAATGCGCTTCCTTCCCTTCTATGGGTCCATAGGCCAAAAATTGAATTTTTACTTTTGAGTCAAAAATGGCTAAGTGGCAAGGTTTTCACCACTCCCAATGATGCATTTCTTTCCTTCACCTTAGGGCCCATGGGGAAAAATTTGAATTTTACGCATTTTGGCCAAAATGCTTAAGTGTTTGAAAATCTCCCATTGCTCCACTAATCCGGTTCCTACCTAGCCACGTGGCACCTCCTCATTGGCTGAGCTTAAATTTTCTCCTTCGCGAGTGTGGGGGTTAGAAAATGAACTTAATAATTTAGCCCAAGAAGAGGCTAAGTGCCGAATTTCTCCCCACAGCCCCGAAAATCCACCAATCTTCCTTGGAAAAATTTCCTCCTTTGGCCCGCTGGCCCCCTTTGGGAAAATTTTCCCTGCAAACTCCATCGAGCCATAACTCAAAAAATATAATGATTTAGGAGGACTTCCTTACCTTTTTGAAAGGGGAAGAAAAATACTATCTGATGAAGAAATACCGAGAAAATTTTGAGTGCCAGAAGTCCATGAAAATCGAGATGAAGCACAAGGGAGGAGGAAATGAAGGCAAGTTAGCCAAAATAAGCAGGGGCTCATTTTGGATAACAATTTTTGGTGACTCAGAGGGGTCATCTGCCTACTCGATGAAGTGATCAACTGCCTTGAAGTATACATTGAAAATGGAGTCATGATTATATCCTATAACTGATATGAACTTGAAAAACTATCCATCAACCACATGGAAACCCACTTAAAATGACACTTATTTTGACCAAATGCCAAGGAAAATCACTAAAGAGAGCAACAAAACAACACCACAAAACACTATGTACAAAATTGGAAATCATACATACCCCAAGTGGGATATGTAGAGTGTACACAAGCACTTCTTCTACTAAAAGCAAACCTACCTACTCTACTCTAACCGAAGCAAATGTGATAAACAAACCCTACAACTCGTTGTGCAAAATAGCTTCCTTTCTTCAAAATTGGAAGCCATGCAAATGATTTAGAGCTGAACATGGCCATTATAATGAGTGAAAATTTGACAAGAGGCCAATCCTCCACCCATATCATCAAGGTGTCAACTAAAAACAAATTAAATACCTCTTTTATTTACTCTGCATTTGGACTGAAGAGGCATTGCAGTTGATCCTTGGTACTTTGCATATCATCCTCATGCTTAGAAGCAAGCATGACTGGTGGAAACTCCTCTTCTAGCTCCTAATGAAGCCAAGTATTTGATTTGAATGGTCTAATCCTTTGAATGTGCCCATGTCTCTGAAATCCAACTCCAACAATGGAGTCATTTTGTAGACCTCCTTGGGTGAATGATGTGGAAGAAATGGTAGAAA
Source organism: Taxus wallichiana var. yunnanensis (assembly GCA_018340775.1). NCBI lineage: Eukaryota > Viridiplantae > Streptophyta > Pinopsida > Cupressales > Taxaceae > Taxus > Taxus wallichiana. Next base: position 160,507,985 of record CM031237.1, read on the forward strand.
TTCCTTATTCTTTCCTTCTTCTTGAAATGAAGAACATGGAAGATTTAAATCTCCCAAAATTGATTCCAAAAGGCTGCTACAAAGTACAGAATTCTAGAAATGAATTCTCTCCTCCATGACAACAAGATTAAGTGTTTGTAAGATGGATGATGAAGGAGAAAATGGTGTGATTTTAACTGGTTTCTCTCCATCAAAATAGTCCTCCAAATCAGACAGATAAACTGCCTCATTGTTGTCCTGCTGCAGATGTTCAACCTCCTCCATGGTGTTCTTTTGATCTACAACTTGATCACCATGGTTTCCTTCATCCTTCAACATTGAGTTTGAAATATCAAACTCCTTTTAAACACTAGAACTTGAGAGAGATGAAATGGAAGGAAGAACTGAAGGTTATTCTATGGCCTACTCTATGTTTGAAGCCTTTGGATCTGCATTTCTCTCCTCCATAGCTGGAATGTACTCCTCTTCTTTTGGATTTGGAGCACCTTCTCCTTCCTCTATTGCTTGAAGACCATCTTGCTCTTGATTGAACTCTTCCTCTAGCATGAATTTCGTCAAATCAAACCTTCAATATGTTGTTCTGGAGGACAAGTTGGGGCTGCAAGATCTCTTTTAGAGTTGTCCTCCATCATGGATTCATCAAAAAAATCAGGTCCTTCAAATGAAAGCAAGAAAACATTAATGATGTCTTCTTCTTATTCTACTACAAACTCTGATTTGGTTTCTTCCATAAGCTCCTTTCTAATGGGACTTTCCTTTTTTTTATCTTCCATGACTGATTTTGCAGCTTGATTAATCAAGATCTCCTTCAAGTAGAGTGCCAACATGGACACTAAATTCTGAGCAAATTGATGATTGATCTTCTTCCTTTCCTTGTTCTTCTTCTACTACGCAACAAAATCAGTCCTAACCACCATTGAATCTTCATCCTTGGCCTCCTCTATAGGCTTCACCAACAAAGCAATTTTTGCATTCCATACCTAAGAGCCAAGCTCACTAAACTTTTGATCATTTATTCTTCTGCTGGATTTTCTTCTTGCTGTCCTTGACTAATTTTTTTGTTTTGTTCTTCTTCCCCACATGGAATTGGGAAGACAAGAGGAGAAATAGGTTAGAGTTCAACCAATTGTGCATTTGTTTGTGGTGGTGGAGGAGGTATAACTTCTTGTGTCTTTGGAGGGGAAGGTATTTCCTTTTGCTCTTGTGGAGGGGATTTGGATTTGGAAGAGAAGAGGGAAGAAAATATGAGATAAGATGGAAGACTAGGGGATGGCGGAATGGTTTTCACAACTGGAGCAGCATTGGCTAGGCTTACAACTTGATACTGCTGAAATGATGAAATTTGAGATGGAGAAAAAGAAGGACAAGGAGTTGTTGAATGACTTACCCATTGACAAGATTGATTCATACTTTGTCTCATATGTCTTAATTCCCTCAATCCACTTTGCAAGATGAGGTAGTGTTACAACCATGAATTCCATCTTCTCTTGAGGGCTATGATGTCTTGGAAAAGGGCCAACTCATGGACAAGTTTCCCTGCAACCAATTCTTCAAAGCCTTCATTTGTGCTTTAGCTCGATTACACCATGTATTCCTCCATTTTTTGGATCTTCTCCAACAAATCTACACTTTCCATTTGACTGTTGTTATTGCATGCGTACTCTTTCTCTTGATATGTTTCATAACCAAACTGATTTTAGTATTGCTCATATGGGTAAGCATGATGATTTTGGATCTGCTCATAATGATGATTTGAAGGAGTTGAGAAGTATGTTGGAGGTGGAATGTATTGCTGTTGTAAATGTGAATTCCATGATGGAAATGAAGTCATGATTGCACAACTTCATGGAATGGAAGAAGATGGAAGAGAGGAAGGAAGAATGGATGAAAATGAATGAAAAGAGGGTCTGCAACTTCAGAGATGGGTTGTTGACTAAATGGAGTCACCAGATGTGTTTGCAAATACCTCCAAAGGCTAAAATCTTCACAAGAACACACCAACCTATAAAAATATGAAGTGGAAGACCTCTAAGGTCCCACTGGCATGCCAAAACTGTTAGTGTAGAATCACAACACCCATGGATGTTTCTCAGATTTCTAGATTGATAATGGGCATCCAGTGTGATTGCACAACATTGAATTTTTCCCCAAGTGTGGGACTTGCAAAAATGGGAAAGACTCTCCAAGTTAAAGGTCGGTTCCTATCCCTCTGTTCAGGTGCATGCTTTCATTTTTTAAAGGATCTATTTACATCCTACTCTAAATATTTCCAAGGGACCAAAAGGTGAAGAAGAAGTTTGCAAAAATAATGAAATCTAAGCTAATAGAGGTGATGCACCAAGGAATGATGAAATCCCACTCTATTGTTAAACAAAGACCATAGAAATAATCCAACTCAGATGCACAAATAACCAGATTTGTAAATGAAAAGATCAAAATGAATGCAATGGAACTAAGAAAGGGGCTGGAATCACACACAGGATTATTTTATGGCTCCACAAAGTTGATATAAAGCATATACAATGGCCAAAAGGAAAAAAATTGCATTTTACAGATCTATGGAAGGTTTGAAAACTCCAAAACTCATTTGTAGAACATAGAGAAAGGGAGATATATAGAAAAAAAGTCCAACCAATACAATGAATCGAGTTCTTCCATTTATAGCCGAGGCAAAGAGAGAGAAAATAGAGGAAGAAGCAAATCTAATCTTTTTCTCAACCACCAACCATTAATCTCCTTCAAATCAGCCTGTAAAATAATTAAATGTATTCCTCCGATTTTGCTGCATGCTTTGAAGAAAAAAATGGAAAATGGAATAAATTGTTGTCTTCTAAGCAATCTGATCTTGGAATTAAGGTGTGAGAAGACATTTTAGGGTTTTCCCCTATCAAATCGAGCTGATCCTCCATCCTTGACGTGCTGGAGAAGAAAAATAATGGTGGTCGAGAAAAAATGATTTGTTCAAAGTAATCTGATACGCATTCAAAGTGTGAAAGAATTTTTCACATTTTCTCCATTGAAATCCACAAAACATGATGTTTTTATGCCTTCAATGCATAGAGGGGATCGAGATCTTTCCAAAAAATCTGATTTCATCCAAATCTGATCTTGGAATCGAAAGATATGCCCTCTGCATTTTTTAGGTGAAACAAGGAAAATTTAGGTCAAAATTGGGTTGGCGGGCCAAAATTTGACATTTTCCCCCTTTTTTGCAAATTTGGAAAATTTTCTAGAAAACCTCTGCACCCCACCGATCTGATGACACATAACACGCTCTGATTCGCCACGGGTCCAAATCACATTTTACTCTCCTTTGTGCTCGCAAGGGAAAATTTTCCCAAGGCCTTCCACCGGTGAAATACCCATCGTTGATGTGGACACATGGCGCATTCTCGATTGGTCATGAAATGGGGATCCATTCTCACCTTTTTGAGTTTTCACAATTTGGCAAAAAATTCTAAAATTCTCCCGATGCCCCGATCTCCACCGATGAATGGACATGTGGCGAGTTTTGATTGGCTGATTTGAGCACGGCCCATTTGTTTCCTTTAAAAAAATGCCAAAAGGGAAAACTATCTTTCTTCTACCCCCCATGGATGAGTAGACACGTGGCACCTTTTGATTGGTCGATGGGTCTTTATTTCTTGTTTTTCCTTTGAGAAATTTTGACCAAAAAGGCCAAAAACTAAATGTTCTTCCACCACCCACCGCTCCACCTTGACACGTGGCGTTCTTGGATTGGTCATGGGCCCTAGCAACTTCTTTTTCATGGATTTTCGGTCAAAATTTGACCTTAGACTTTTTCAAAAAAATGGCTAAGTGCCAAAACTTCTCCTTGGCCCACTTGTCAGCGCCGCTTCATCGACCACGTGTCACCTTCTCATTCATTGTGGGATTTTGGACCGAATTCTTCCTTTGAGTTTTTAACCCCAAAAAGGGTTAAGTGCCAAACATTTTCCCACCATCCCACCAATGTGCTTCCTTCCTTCCATGGGCCAATGGGCCAAAATTGAATTTTTTGCTTTTGAGTCAAAAATGGCTAAGTGGCGCCGCCTCACCGATACATTTATTTCCTTCATCGGGCCCATGGGGAAAAATTTGAATTTTACACATTTTGTACAAAATGCTTAAGTGTTTGAAAATCTCCCATTGCTCCACCGATCCGGTTCCTACCTAGCCACGTGGCACCTCCTCATTGGTTGGAGCCAAAATTTTCTCCTTCAAGGGCGGGTTCCATGTTGGAAAATGACTTAAGAATTTAGCCCAAAAAAGAGGCTAAGTGCAAAATTTCTCCCCGCGGCCTTGACAATCCGCCAATTTTCCTTGCTAAAATTTCCTCCTTATGCCCATTAGCCCATGTTTGGGAAAAATTTGCTGCAAACTCCGTTGAGCCATAACTCAAAATATACAAGGAGTTAGGAGGACTACTTTACCTTTTTGGAAAGGGGAAGAAAAATCCTATCTGATGAAGCAATACCTAGAAAATTTTGAGTGCTAGAAATCCATGAAATTTGAGATGAAGCACAAGGGAGGAGGAAATGAAGGCAATTTAGCCAAAATAAGTAGGGGCTCATTTTGGATAACAGGGCCATCTCTCAAGTTGTGGAACTTGTGAACTTGAGATGGTCCTCCGAGAACTCCAACTTCCTCTACCTAATCTTAGTGCTAAACTACTCCTAATGCGTAGAAAGACGTCTAACTACACCTATCCTAACAATAAAGAGAAAGGGAGAGAGAAAGTGTATGAAAAGGGAATTCCTATACTAAAAAGGGGGTGATAACACCAAAAAAAGGTGTGAGATACTCTACTGAGGGAGGAAGAAGAGGGAAAATAGAGTTGGGTGAGGTTAGAACAATAGTGACATAGACCCAAAATAGGGTTAATTTTAAGAAGCCTATGGTAAAATGAAGGTGGAAAATCCCCGAGAATATACTTGGATCCAATTTCACCTAAAGGTGAATTTTCCTTTTCTCGAGAATTAAATCTTCACCGCTATTAATTGAGGGAGAGATACCGTACTAAGAGAGAAATTTTTTGTAGATGTTGATGCATTTTTGACACGTGTCGAAAAATTGTTGACACACAAAATTAAGTATTTGTCTCACTTCACAGCAAGGCTTGTTGATGCATGTCGCAAGCCTTTCTGGCACGTGATAACAAGTCTTGTCAGTCACACATCAACAAGCCTTGTTGTTGCGCATCGACAAGTCTTGTTGGCATGTGTCAGCAAATATTATTGATGCGCGTCAGTAAGCCTTGTTGTTTCGCATCAACAAGATTTGTAGATACGTGAAAAAAGGCTTATCGACGCATGACAACAAGTTTTGTTATCGTACATCAGCAAATCTTGTTGATGTGTGACAACAAGTCTTGCTTTCATGTGTTAGAAAATATTGTTGACATGCAAAAACAAGGTTTTATATCACACTTCAATAAGCTTTACCGACATGCATCGGCCAGGATTGTTGTCATGCGTCCAAGTCTTGGAAACCCTAATTTTTTCCTATAAATACCCTCATACCACTCATTTTCATGTTTACACTTCCCTGCTCCCAAATTTTCTTGTTTACAGGAATCAAGCTCATGTAAAATCAAGCTCAAGTACAATGGAAACTACAAGTGCAACCTAAGCTCAAGACCAAGATCAATCAGAAAATCCATTCAACCCACAAGCCCTATCTAAGGAAAGATACTCTACATGAACTTGTTGTACCCCCACATTCAGACAATTTTGTAAATGAATATGGAATACAAGGATTTTCTCGATGCAAGTGATTTTGGTTGGCTCGTTAAGATGCCCCAGTTTAAAATTTATCATGATATTATGAATTATATTCTCTCCTCGTACAATACAGAGGACAATATTTTTACCATAATGTAAACGATAGTCATATGTTTCAATTTGGTGTCGATCCAATAATATCCATCGGTTGATAGGCCTTCCATTTAAAAATTCCCCCATTGTTACAACAAAATAAACCCTCGTCAAAAATAATAAGAAGTGCCTCAAATCTACTTTTGGTTTTCATATTGATTATATGTGTAATTTGTTTTCAATTTTCATTTGATATTTTCAGTTTTTTATTTTGATACAATTCAAATCGATATTAATTCCAATGAATTTTTGGAATTTGCAACTTAAGTCAATAAATCAAGATGTGGTGTGGATACCCAAAGAATTACACACCACTTTCTTGCTACTATGATTTATTTCTTTCGATCTAAATTGTTTTTAATGGTCGGAAAATGGATATATTAAACTAGGCTATTGTATATATTCTTGCAACTATCAAAAGCTAAAATTTGATTAGGTCACCTTTTTATCGAATAAAATAAAAACTGAGATTAAAAATGCATCACTTTCAGAAAAACTAGTCATTCACTCCACAAACTATCTCCTTGACCTTTATTACGAGGCTCTTTTTAATTTAAAAGACAAACCAATTCCTACTTGCATGGATGAGATAATGAAGAATTTGTCAATTCCATTTCAAGAAAAATAGGTATAAAGTTTGTATTTCAACATTAGACTAAAATTATGTTCATCTAGAATTTGATTAAATATTGACTATTTGTAGAGAAGATTTTTGGAGGCCCTTCCATGAAAAAAATGGCATCAAGAGGAAGAGGCCAAAACACATCGAGGCTTCGACAAAATCCCAATATGAAATGAAATTTCACTCATCTCCGAACCACCAAGCGTTTGCATTAGTTAAATGTGAGAAATGTAATACCCTAGCATTTACTATTTCAAATTCCCATTTTCTATTTTCAATTTACCATTTACCATATTGAATTGACATATAATCAAATATTTTGACATTGCATGGACATTGGAAAATACACGTGCTTCTCAAAGTCAACTGCCTTCGCAAACTCACTCAGTTCAGTTGCATGTAATTGTCTCTTCTCAACACCCCGCTTAGAAATCCCATCCACACATAGCTCAAACACAACCAATTAATAATCCAACATGTCCACGTTAAGCACCATGATAGGTTACCCTCAACAAGAAGGTATGATTTTATTGCTTTAGTATAAGTTTTGAATATTTTTTCATATAATTTCATAGTTTTTGCATAGTTTAAAAAATTTTCATATTATTTTTCTTACACTTTTCAGTACATTAAAGTCCTTTGCCTTTTGTATAAACAACGACAAAACCACCTCCTCCACAAATACGATTCAAAATTCGAACCAAAGGTTCGGAAAAATAAGATTGGTAAACACATACCAATTCCTCCAACCCCTAGTGGGACACTAAAAATTACCTCCTCATTTTGAATTCCAACCCTCTCTCTCGGTGGCTTTCCCAGCACAACAGGCATATCTATTTTAAATAATATAAATTTAGATGAAGATTACTTGGGCATTGATAGCATTGACCCAAAAGGATTTTTCAATACACATGAGATGATTCAATGCCAGTAGGTATACTTTTATTTTAACCTAATTTATTCAAATTTCATTACATTTCACTTTCGATTTATTTATTTTAATATTTATTTATTTTATCGCAAATAGCATCAGACCACCCAAATGAAAAAAGAGATAGAATTTGATGATCAACCTGAATCACCCATACCTCTCCAGTGACATCATCTTCTTTAGAATCAGATGGTGAACAATTGCTACCATTTCCTTTAGATAACTTTATTGGTTATGATTGTCAATCCCATGTTGAATAGTTTATTATACCTCATATCAGTCAGCTCATTGAATGGGAGAGAAGGGAAAAATTACTAATCAATGAGATAATAAGTCATTTTGAAAATTATTGGCAATGGACAAATTTATACACTCGCAATCAAGAATCAACTCGAAAGATGAATTCATTACTTACCCAAGTAAGAAGTTGGACAATCACGTATAACATCAATTATGAAGAAGATATTTTAGATAAAGTGTTAAACAAATTAGAAAATATTATTTCTAAAGCCTAGGCATATTTTAACAAATGGTCTAAGGACAAGGATCAGGTAGCAATTGCAAATGCCGAGAGAGATAGAGCGGTCGTAAGTATTATCACTTTCAAACAATATTTTTTGTTAATTTGAAATTTTCTTATTTTAGTAATATGTTTAATTGAGATCACTTTTTTTGTGCAGTTGAAATATGAAAACTTGAAGTGTCAAGAAAAGGTGTTCTAAGTTAACTTGGAAACCACAAAGAATAGTTTATTTCACAACAAAGAATTTGAAAGAAAATATTGTTTTAGTTAACAAAAAAAAATACACTAAAGAGAATAATTAAAGAGAATGACTTCGACCCTGAAATTTTATTCAAAACCAAGGTAGCTGTAGATCCCAATTTTCTATCCCATGGAGATGTGAAAAAGGAAGAATAAATATTTGTAAAGAATCTAGACAATGTTAAGAAGATTTGATTAGTTATGGGATTATTCAAGCCATTGGGGAAAGGGGTACAGGAGGAGAAGCCATTAGGGAAAAGAGTAAATGATTGCAAGCTATTGGGAAAGGAGTATAAGAGTGGAAGCCATTAGGGAAAGGGATACAAAAAATTGAGGGTTGAAAATTTTCATGATTGAGGGTTGAAACTTGAAAAATTGAAACCTTAAATTTAAAAATTTGAAATACTTTATTATCTGGATTTGAAAATTTGAAACTTGAGTGTGATGGTCATGGCGTTTGAAAATTTGAGATAATTTATTATCTGGATTTGAAATTTGAAACTTGAATGTGATGGTGTTTGAAAGTTTGAAATACTTTATAATCTAGAATTTTATATCTTCTTATATATTATATATAGAATTTCTAGATTGTATATGGTGTTTATGTTTCATTTTAATGTGATGGCATTATGATAATGGTTAATTATTTGTTTTAAGAAAATATGGAATGTGGTATGATAGAGACATCTTAATACTAATAGAGTTAAATATTCTTCTCTCTACTTGTAAAATTTAAACTTTGTATCATGTTTCTTCAAATTTAAACCTTCTCGAATATTCTCTCTACTTGTAATGATGATGGCATTATATGTGGATGATGACATTAGAATAAAATCATATATATGGATTATGATGATTTGTATGTGGACGTAGATTTAAATTCAAGCACGATCATGGAATATGGATGATGATAGTGGATAATTGTTTTATAAAAATTTGGAATGTGGTACGACAGAGACATTTAATCCTTCTCAAAATATTTTTCTCTCTACTTGGAATGATATGATGAAATTAGAATGGATATAGATGATGATGAATGATTATAATGGATAATTTTTTTAATAAAAATCGAAATGTGTTAGGTCGAGAGATGTCTTCTCTATACTTGTAAAATTTTAATTTGTATCAAGTTTATGCACATTTAAAATAGATATGGATGATGATGAATTGTGTCGAATTTTATTTATCTTCAACCATGATCATGGATGATGATAATGGATAAATAATTGTTTAAGAATAATTGGTGTGTGTTAGAAGTTTAGGACAAAGACATCTTCTCTCTACTTGTAAAATTTGAAATTTGTATCGGGTTTCGCACATTTAAACTTTATCAAAATATTCTTCTCTCTACTTGTAATGAATATTCTTCTAAAAATATTCTTCTCTCTAATTGTAATGAATCAATGATATGATGACATTAGATGTGGATGATGACATTAAAATAGATATGGATTATGATGAATTGTGTGGACATAGATTTATATTCAAGAATGATCATGGATGATGATAATGGATAATTGTTTTAAGAAAATTTGGAATGTCTTAGGACAAAGACATCTTAATACAATAAAATATTCTTCTCTCTACTTGTAAAATTAGAACTCTGTATTAGGTTTCTTCGCATTTAAACCTTCTCAAAATTTTATTTTCTCTACTTGTAATGAAGCACGATCATGGATTATGATAATGGATAATTGTTTTAAGAAAATTTCAAATTTCTTAGGATAGAGAAATCTTAATAAAGGAAAATATTCTTCTCTCTACTTGTAAAATTATAATTTTGTATCAGATTTCTTCGCATTTAAACCTTCTCAAAATATTCTTCTCTCTACTTGTAATGAATCAATGATATGATGACATTAGATGTGGATGATGACATTAAAATAGATATGGATGATGATGAATTGTATGTGGACGTAGATTTATCTTCAAGAATGATCGTGGATGATGAATTGTATAATGCCTAATGGATAATTTTTGTAAGAAAATTTGGAATGTGTTATGAGAGAAACATCTTAATGTGGAAAAATCTTCTCCTCTCTACTTGTAAAATTTGAATGTGTGATTTTATCCCACAAATTTTAAACAATTTATCAAAGCATTTTGTAAATACAAAAATAAATTAAACATAATTATTAAAACTCAAGAAATGTCATATTATAGGGTTTAAGTTACCTCTTGTATTTTAGATGGTTATGACAAAGCATATGGAAGGAAGATGGAAATCATCCTTCGTAGTATGCTAGAAGATCTTCGATTCAAGACACCTCAACACGAGAAATGGATTAGTATATAGATGGGTGAGTTTCCTGACATTGTCGATCCCCGATAAGTGAGAGCTTCCTTGGATGGATGTCAAACCATGTTTTCAAGAAAAAAAGATAAAATAATGATTGAGCGGATTAAGGAAGAAATAGAAAGATTAAATAAAATGAAAATGATAACCTATATGTATGTCTAGATAGTAGAAGTATGGAAATCTAGAAGAGTATAACAAAGGTGAAAGAATATGCAGATCTCGAACTCAAGGACTTGAAAATTAGTATTCAAAAATACATTTAAGAAACCAATTTTTTTAAAAAATTAGTATTCGAAAAATCCAAAATAGTAATTATATAAAACATTTTTTATATAATAATTGTATTTAAAGAAATGTAAATGTATCTCCCTTTAACATCTTTAATGATAACAAGATCTGAAACAAAATTTTATAAAAATACTCCTCACCAATAATTACATCTGTAGAGTTAATATGCAATTGAATAAATAACCACAATTAAAATGTAAGGTGACAAACAATAAAAGTAAGGTCAAGGAGATACCTATTTAAAGCGGAAACATTCCATTATTAATAGCTTCTTCAAAGATGATGTTCTCTTCTATACAGTATGATGACACAATAATTCCAGTCTCATCGTTGGGAATAATTGTACTTATAGCTATATTATTTACACCTCTTATTTCAGAAAGGGAATTCCAATGCACAATTTCTTTGTCAAAAGGAAAGGTTTCCATGCAGTAGTGAGAAACATATCACATCATGCAAATTTTTAGATTTTTATCCAAACTGTTTCTCAGTTTTAATTTTATAAATGATAAAGCACTAAAAACCTTTTCATCATCCACCACCACAAAATCATTGTTTAGCATAACTCATATAATCTGAAATATTCACCGATGTCTTCTTGTAAGAGAATACTTTGATAGATTCCTTGTCGAGCTATGTAATAACACCACTCTCAGAAGGTTCGTCTAAATTGTTATATTGGGTCATCATTGTTGTTGAAATTTTTTTTTATTGAGACTTTAATAAATCAACATTTAGTATACCTTTGATTTCCATACCCTTCACCTCTAAATTATTTGTGAAATTTTCCATTATTGTACTGATGGATTTATGGAAATGATTCCTTACAAGTATGTCTGAAAACACCTTCAGTATTCAAAAAATTAGGATTCATTAAACCCATTGCTTCAATAATTTTATCTTTGGAGAAAAATTCTCTAATTTATGATGATAAGGATTCTGAAATTTTTTTAAGCTTTATTCTTGTTTCAACTCTAACAGACTCAAAGACATTACATGTCACAGGAACATCTTCTCTTTCTGATCCTATAAAATCTTGACATTTTTACAAAATGTGCAGTGGTATGTCACTCCCATTAACATTGATGCATAGGTGATCAGTGGATATTAAATCTCAAATAGTTACTAGGATTTTTAAGATCTAATAAAGCTTTCCAATTCTCAAAAACAGTGTATCAGAACTATCTTGAGAAGAATACAAGACATCAAGACTTTGACATACCATTTTTCTCATCCAGATAAAATCCACAATATAGATTAATCTCCCTCAGTGCATGCTTACTCAATATATTGATCTCTATGCAACATTGGAAGAATACCAACCAATGTAAGAAATGTCTCCAAATTAGTTAAATGGAACAATAAGTCCATGTCCCATGTCAACTTCATGATGATATTTGTGCATGAAACCAACCAACGAAGGATACTCCTTATGAAATCTACATGCAGTTCCTATAAAGAAATACATTTCGTCTCAACATCCTTCACAAGTTTTTTTCCATATGTAATTCTATTACAAATTTTTTTTGAACTCAAGAAATCACTTTGGGCTGCTTACCATGAAGCATGAAGTTCTCTTATAAGGTCTTCTACTTTAGCAATTTTTTCATAGTTTCTTACCATTTTTTATATTAAATTCATTATGTGAGTCATAAAGTGAATTTCTAGCATATAAGGGGCCATATTATTTACAATCTAACAAAAAGCCCTATTTGGTGACTCGTATGATTGATGCACCATCTGCTCGACACATACCAAATTATTAGAAATTTCATAATCAGTCATTCCAACAATATCTTTCAAATGAGAAACAAATATTTTATGTAGGTTTTCAGCATTACAGTTTCCAACCATTTTCATTACACCCAGCAGATGATGTGTCTTTATATGATTTTCTAAAGTATAGACATGGATACATACCCATGCGCTTTTTTTTTAATGTTATCACTTCATCAATTTAAAGAGAGATAAACTTTACTTTTTTTACATTCTCTTTCATATCTTCCTTCTCTATCATCAAAGGGCATTTTCCATTTCCCATGCACTAGTATTAGATGAATGAGGCCGAGGAATGTTGGGAATTTATTATATTGATACAAAAATTTGAAATGGAGGAAATCCAAATCAGTCTTCCTTTATTTTGTATGTGAAATAAAGTAGAGAACTCGTATGATTTTTACATGCATATTTATTTGATTCATCTTACCAATTTGTGATGTGATCATTCTTCCCTTTTCCACGAGATGTCTGCATTTTTCCTTCTCTAATTTATACTTTGTTATGTATTTAATAGGCATGCATTATTTTTAGTTTTCCACCTATGTGTTTTGAATTTCGCCATCCTACCCTTTCGTGACAATTAAATATTGTTTTCCACAATGTTTTTCTATAATGTCCAACTTTAGTTGTATTTTTGTTGCATTCCTAATTTCCACGTACATATTGTACATGTACATTTAGATGAGATCTCTTCTAATTATATGGATGTACAGTTTGATAAATAAAAATTTTGCATCCCAATCAAACTTGTATGTCCTCCCAATTGTCCATCTATTCCTGTTTGTTTTAATGTTTTACCTTTTTAGTTGAATTTTGAGAAATATCATAACCACCTAGTTTCCTCTTTCATGAAAAAATTTGAATTTTATTTTTGTGTTCCATTTTGCTAAGTATTGGTATGTGTGATATCTTGATGCACTCCTCGTTGCTCCCCAACAAGAAGAATATATTCGGATCCGGCATCTCGAAAGGTATATCTTAAGATCCGGTATGGTATCATCATAGGTGTCATTTGGTTAATACTACGCAGAATGCATGGCCACCTTAATATTACCTTCAACACAATATGTACTCGATTCTTTCTAGTGGTATATATGGGTCCCGTGGTTGATATCCAGTAGCGCAGAGTTTCCAAAATACATGAACATGGAATTCTAAGATTTCTTAGTTACTTTTATGTCTTCTCATTCTGAGCACTAGCACCTTCCATTATTATGAAATCTAAACCGAGTCATGCGTCATTAAAATCACTAAATCACACGCATAAAATAAAATTACATCACACGCCAGCAAATACACTAAGTCATGCATTAGAGAGAAGTCATTGGTGCATCAGCAAACACACTAAGTCTCGTGTCAGAGAGAACTAAGTCGTATGCGTAAAAATACACTAACTCATGCATCAGAGAGAACTAAGTCAGCAAGATATCCTTGTCACCCATCCATAGAAAACCTTTTTAGGCAAGCGTCAACAAATATTTATAGTCGTGTGTCAACAAAAAGTTCATGTCTCCCTGATCCGTAAACTCTTAATAGTAATCAAATCTATAATGTCCTCTGCTGCTTAGAGTATGCAAGTTCATGGTATTGGTAAGGTACTAGTGGTAGTATACTACCTAACGAATCACCTAGATTTTTATAGGAGATGTTTTCAAATGTAGGTGAAGCCGACCCCTAAAAAAATATATTGTAAATTATAGGTGAACAAGAAACTGACCTGCTCCGAAAAGTCATGTTTTCAAATTTTCCTAAAATGAAATTTTTCCCATATTATGAATATTCACTAATAAAATTATACCTAACCGAACTCCATATTCTATCTGCACTCCATGAAACACAACATCTTACACATGCAAATGTAAAATACATGCGTATAAATTAAACATGAATTTGAGAGGCATAGAGAAACAACAAAACATGAGAAAGGGTTAAAAACACCACGAAAAATGATTTCATTGCTCTATAAGGTGCACAGAGCATTACATTAATGCTCGTAGAGGCATAAATACACTTTCTAGGTGTAGGAGAAGGCTTACAACTCAAATAGAGTTGAGGGAAAAAAAATTAAGAGTTTCCCTAGCTCCCAAATGTCTCGTATAAAAATGAGGTGGATTTTACAATATATAAGCAATGTCTCACCAAACCTCATTAAAGAAGAATGGGCACCCATAAAAATTTTCTTCCCAAGGGAAATTCATGCGATGAAGACATGGGTTCCATACCAAATTAAATCTAGTTATTGAGATATCATTCATTCACATACCCTCATCTAGCTTGGGACTCATGAGCCAGCAGACCGTGTGACCCATCTAACCTCATGACCAATCTAACCATGTGTCACCGACTTCGACCATCCTTGGGGAGTTGGATGTTGTCCAAATATGTGGGCTGTATAATGAGCAACCCAACCAACCTAATGGTCGTCCATCCATCCGATGACCCGACCAACCTCTCCATACCATCCAACCTAGGTGACCCAACCAACCTATGTCATACCATCCAACCTAGGTGACCCGACCAACCTCATCGTACTTTCCAAACTAGGTGATGTAACAAACCTTTTTGTACAAATGTGAAGGGTGCGACGGGCATCTAAAACTATCCATACGCATTGAAAAATGTTACACAACCAACCTAGGTGTCTAACCTAGCCTGGCCAACGCATCCGATCAACCTAGCCGACCAACCCCAAACGTCTAACCTAGCCGACCAACCTTAGGAGGCCAACTTCAAGGTGATATCTTGAGCTCCCGGATGAGTTTTGGGTGAAATTCAAAGCCTATTTCTGATGGATAGCCCAAGACCTTAGAAAATTCCCTGAATCACTTAAAATGCTTCCCAAACTTAGAATCTCAGCTATATCATTCCATATTTCTCTATGAATCACTGTTCAGTGCTCAAACCCATCCTCCCAAGTTGTCTATTTTACCAAGGGGTAAAAATAGATAACTAACGGGGAAAAAGAAAAGGAAACACTATGAGGTGGTGGTGTAGGACCTACCAATTGAAAAGGTTATCTTGAATCAAGCTCATGAGCCCATATTTCCTCAATCCATTTTACAAGTTGGGGAAACATTTCAACCATGAAATCAAGCTTCTGTTGAGGGTTGAAGTGTCTTGGTATAGGGCCAACCCATGGACAAGGTGTCCCAAAACCAATCCTGAATGTTTTCATTTTAGCTATAGCCATTGACTCGCACCATATCAGCCTTTGTTCCTTAAATCTTATCCTACAAATTAATATTCTCCATAGAACTATTTTCACCAAATTCTTATCCATGTTCTTGATGAGCACTATAAAAAAATTGATTTCGATATTCTTGTGACACGGATAGGCATAATGATTCTAAATTTGATCATAAAAATTATCTTGAAGAGTTATGAAACACATTGGAGGTGGATTTGAATAACAATGCTTATGCAAATGTGAATTCCATGAGGAAAATTAAGTCATGATTTCACAACTTCATGAATTGAAGAAAAATGGATTATATGGGAAGAAAAATTTGATGGAATGAAAAGGTCTATAACTTAGAAGATGGGTTATTTGGACTAGATAAGTCACCATATGTGTTGTGGGTTTTGGACCTTAGATTACTTCATTCTTTCAATTTTTCTTAATCTAAGTAATAACACAACTTGAAGTAATCAATATAACTTTAAGTAACAACACAACTTAAAGTAATAAAAATTAAGAAGTGTAATTACTTAAGTATTTAACCTTGAAGTAATAACATAACTTGAAGTAAGTCCTTGAACTTGAAGTAATAAACTTACTTCTTCTTCTTTTCTTATCATATTTTGGAGGTGCAATTACTTACTTAACTGTTTAAACTATTGATTACTTAGAAGTAATGCTAGGTGTTATACCCAAATCATTACACCCTCTGAATGGCCAGAATGTGAACAAGATGTTCGATGTGATTGGGTAGCATGAGATCACCTCTCAAGATTTGGGACTTGGGCTCGAGGTGCATGTCCGGGAGAAGGCCAAATTCCTCTTCCTAAACTAAGTGTTGTACTACTCCTAGTACAATAAAATATTTATCTAGACATATGGTAACATTTTCATGGGTTTTAGGGAAAGATATTTGCAAAGAATAAAACTATACTAGGGATTGTGATGCAAAAAATAAAGGGTGGAGCTAGACTTAGGAAGGGTTAATTTTAAGAGGGTGTTGTGCACCACAAGTCAACTTCACCTCTGCAACTTAGAGAGGTTAACATAATACCATAGACTAGAAAGCATGCGTTCCCTTTGTTAAACTCAATCGAGAAAAACAATCTATCAAACTTCCAGTGAAGAAGGATGAACTTGAGAAGGGTGAACAAGCACCACAACTCAACTACATGTAATAATCCACTACTTGATAAGCACGTAACTCCAAGAACCCGTAATAGATACTTTAACTCACATAGTGTACCTGCTAAGCATGAGAAAGGAACAAAGAAGTATAGAAGGATTAAAGGACTAAGAGTTGTCACAAAACACATACTTTTATTACTTCAACAACGTGCACAATGCATCATTACATTTGGAAGAGGAAATGGTTTCCATTACTATCTTGAAAAGAAGGATTGAAAATTCCCTCATCATACAAGGACAACTTGTAGAAGAAGTAGGACTCTTGAAAGAACATACACCTGTCTAAGATGTCTAACTTGTCCAACCCCTTGAAATGGGTTTCTCATTCTCTATAGAAAATCCCACTAAAGAGAAAAGAGAGAGTAAGCATAAATCCCAGGGCAATAATAACACATGATGGTCTCTATTAATTACATCAATAATTGTACCACTTAAGAACATTCCATCATATATCCATAACAATATTTTTTGAATTTATTTACTATTAATTAAAAAAATTACTAAAATACTTTTTAAAAAATTATTATTTATTAAAATATTTTAATAAAAATAAAATTTAATGCCTTTGGTGGGGTCTTGGTTTGTGCTTTGATAGATGGCTCACCAGGAAGCTCACCGGGATGACTGGAGAGCCACCTTGCAGTGCTTAAAATAGTTCTCTGAATTCATCATTGTATTGGCAGGTTCCCAATAATGTTGCACTGATCACCAAACGTATGCATTGGATGCTTTGTGTTTCCATTGGTGGCTTCATTGGTTTTAAATGATGAATCATCAAACTTGGATGACTTTCCCCCTTACACATCGTCCATTTTCTATAATTATACCATCGAATTAGATGATCAGACCTCCTATTCATTACACGGACTTCGTGGCACATTTTATGTTGACCACTTGTTTGAATATATCACATCAGCTCTTTAAGATGGTGAGTCATTAACAAATACATTGGGTACTCATCCCCATATTTCTCACCATTTATCACATCTCCTCGTGGAAACTCTTCATGCCTCCTGTTTCACCAACCTTACTGACCTTGAAACGTATGGGTCCAATCACTTGCGGAAAAAAATTTTCCAAATTCTCCTTGTTCAAATGACTTAAATCCCCTATGGCTTAACATCCACATGATCCCCATGTAATGGATACTTGGGTTGGCGGGATCAAATATAGTTTCCTAAACTCCATGCCTCGATCTATTCATTAGCTCAGCCCTCCGTTCCATCCACTCAGGATCACCTTAATGATGACGAATTATTCATTTTGCCATAGAACTCTTGCAATGAGTGACTCATCTGCACCTGTATTATCTCGATCGTTTACTCCTCTCTAAGCCCATGTATTTTCACTGCAACGTCAACCCACTTGTGTGATCAATCTATCCCAGCATCTAAGATCACCCATAATCCATTCGACGATCCTTCGAGCATTTACCTAAGTGCCTTTTCTTCGAATGCATGTCGACTTTGCACATTTCTATTATCAGGTGAATTTGCCATGACTCAGTCAACCGAGTTGCTACCTCTGTTCTATATAAATTGATACTCGTAACACTTCCTCCCGAGATTAGAGCTCATCTATGCCCGTTTCGAATCATTCTACCTTCCTTTTCACATGGTTCAAGGCTCACGTAATCGATTTATTCATCTAGTTCAATGTGCCAAACTCCTCTTTCCGTAGACTTGGCCGACCTATGAACTTACACCTTCCGAGTTTCATTCCCGTCACTTGAAAAAACCAAGCCCATATGGCAATAGTTATTAGCATGCATGTTATGAATGTGATTTTGGCTCATTTCGCATTTGAGCTCTGGTGATCCTTCTTGAGCTCGATCTAAGTTCCATGGATGAGGTTTCTTTCTAAATTTGGTGACTTGGTGATTAACATGCATGGTCCAATGTTTAATCTGGGTTCGATCCAAACATGCCTCGCTACTTTAGGAAACAAAACTTAGAACTCTCTCATCATTCAATTTACTTAGAAACATCATGAGAATCTCCTTGCATGCTTCTAATTTTGTAACACCCTTAACAATTGTTATATTCCTCCTTTGCATTTCAAGCATTGACATGTGATTTTCTTGATAAATATGTGTTCTTTTGATTGTTGGTGATCATACTTGATATGGATAAATCATTTATGTTCTTAAGATCATTAGACTGAAATGGTATGGCTTCCTTGAATCCATTTTTCACTTCTTGTAGGTGAGTTTCAATCTGGTTTAAGAGTTGCAAACTTATCTCTTTATTTGACTCATCCTTGGATCAATTTTAGTGATCCAAGGAATGTTTAAAATCTTCTTAACGAGTTCAATGATAAATTGCCATTCAATAATTTGAGGGAACATAGAGGACTGAACTTTGTTGTTACAAGTTCTTTGATCTTGTGTGAACATGTTTCCATTAAGTTGTATATTTGTTCTTGGGTCTTTGGAGATCGATTTTGGTAGGACATTACTGACATAAATGAAATACAACTTGTTTCATGACAAAGGAAGGATACGAAATCCTAAAACTAAAGGATTATCCTACCTAAGAAAGAATCCCCTAACCTAAGCCTTTGTGCTAAAGTAATATAAGAGGGAATTGCTAAGGTGATGCTAGGCTATTTTAATTAACCTAATGCCTAATGCTATATGGTTATGAAATGATCTAACCTAATGCCTAAAACTATAAGGTTGTGAATTTGATCTAACCTAATGTGGAAATAACCTAAGGTAATGTTTTAAGACCTAAGGTGACTATTTCTAAACTAACCTAAGTACTATGGGATCTATCCTAAACTATTTAAAAGGAACCTAAAGGTGTTGCATGTCTCTATGGTGACGGTTCTAATTGCATTTGATTTTGTTGATAAGGTTTGTAAAGGAAGGAAGTACTTGCCAATTTTGGTAGAGTCTAGTTGACTCAAGTGGAAGCTTACATGGAAGCTCCACTAAAGATGGAATTACATGTTAAGTTAGAATTGGTATTCGCCATATTTGGGAGGTGGTGGTAAGGAAAGATAAGGGGGAAGCTTGAAATTAATGGAATTAATTGGCATCAGTTTTTGTGTGCAAACCATTTTGGAAACTTGGAAGGCGGGTTTGTGGGAGGCTTTTTTTTTGCATTCTTTTAGATTGTGCTCTGCATGGACCTAATCGGTTCTTGAGAATCGAGTTAGACTTTCACTTCATTAGTATTTTTTTTCACTTGGTCTATTTTCAATCAAGGGAAGGTACATGAGGCATTCGAAGGAAAGTTGTTTGTTTGTTGATCTTTCGTGGAGGAGAAAAGGAGTTGGAAGCTCGGCTGGAAATCTCCTTTGATTTGGTAGAAGCACTATCAGGCATGATAGGCTCTAACCATTAAGATCTCTTACTTTCTTCTAAATTTTTCATAAAAACAATTTTACTCTCATGGGAATCATGTTTTCATGTTTTATCTCTTTATTTACTTGCTTGGGTTTTATAAATCTTTGTGATATTGGATATGAATCCATGGAAAATAATGTTTTGTTTGGAGACTTCTCTGTGTTAGTTTGATAGTGAAAATTGCATGCAAAACTTGTACTTTAAGTTCTATTTCATTCTGAACTTGTATTCAAGGTTGGTGATTGTTTGAACTGGTATTGGTTTCTTAATATGGTTCAGAATCTTTACTATAGCCTTGTGTTTCATTTTTGAACTTGCATTTGAGATTCTTGTTTCGTTTGAGTTGTATTTGGGCTTCGTGGTTTTGTTTGGAATCATTGTGGGAGCCTTGTATAGTTCTGAACTCTTGTTTGAAGCTCGTGTTCCATTTTTTGACTTGGTATTAGGGCTTCTTGTTTTGGATATAAACTGGTAATGGAAGCTCTAGTTTTCCTAAACTATTAACGGATGCTCGTAATATATACTACCTCGTATTGAAATACTTGTGTAGTTATGAACTTATGTTTGAGACTTCGTGATTAACTTACTACATGTAATTTGCTACATAGTGTTCTTAAATTTATAGCTGCAACAATATGTCGGTTTTGTTTTGGTATTTTTGAGTTGGGTTTTAATTATATTCAAGTTTAAAGTTATAACTCTTTCACTCAAAATAATTTCTAAAAGGAAAACTGGGATAGTAGTTTGGCTGAGTTATTTGAAAATCTCTTCGAGATCTGTAACTAGAAATGTCTTATCTTGAATGGATATGGACCTTCTTTGTGGGAATTTTTCATCTTTTCTAATATGGCAATGGTGTTTTATTTTGGGGTATTATTTTCCCCTCTGTTTTGTGGAAACTCGTGTCTTGGGATCTTCTTAAGTTCTGGATTTCCTTTGAAAGATGAGTTTAGTACCTAAGGTATCCGAATTTGTAGTGGAACGATTACTTAACTCTGTCTGATTGATTTTGTATTATAGTTCTAAATGAATGTGAACCACTTACTCTTCGTACTAAGTTGTGGAGGCATTTTAAAGGAACTTCAGTCTTGAATTCGTGGATACTCCTAAACTTTTTTAATTTATTGTTTTAGGTTTTCTATCCTTGTTAGGTTCATTGAGTGGGTACTTGAGTCTTTTAAAGAGAAAATAAATTATGATTCCTTAGGGATAGTATGTTGTTTTTGAACTATACTGTGTATTTCATTCTGAATTGAATTGGAACTCATGCTTTATAAATGGTAAAGATTGTAAGGGAAACTTGCAGTGTGCTTTCTTCTTACTATGAGTTAATTTTGTTCTCTCTTTTGGGAACTAGTTTATTAACTTTTATGCTTGAATTAGAAAAGGGAATTCGTTCGTTAAGTACAATGAAATGAATTAATGATTGGATCATTTTCTAATTAAGACCCCTTTTCTCTCTTTGCTGATATGATAAGTTCATTTGATTGAACCTTTATGTATTTGATTCTCTTATGAAATGGATATTTCCTTATGGTTTGTTTGGTCTTCCTTGTTCAAATCATTTGTTGTAATGATGTAAGAAGAGAATAGCTGATTCGATTATGTTGATAAGTGAAGTAAACTTATTGGTAGACTATATGTTTCACTAATATTTTCTTTGTTTGGTTTGAGATGAGTAAGTTTTGTCTCTTGCACTCTATCTTTTATGAATCCTCCTAGATGGACTCGAGTAGAGATTAACTCTTGTATGAGTCTACTTTGATTTGTGAACATTGTTTTCAGATCTTTGATGTTATCTTCTAACATGTAGAAGTAGATTTAGACTTGTTGGTAGATGCTTGATTCTCTATTTGTTCTTGGATTGATATGGGATTCTGTTTTGATGTATATCTTAAATGTTGAATTTTTAAGATAGTTATCCTTTAAATGAAATAGTTAATTCATGTTATATGAACCTATTTCTATTTTTTGGATGTTATGTGTTTGGGCATAGTATGTAATGGTTCTTCTTCTTCTTTGCTTAAGATTTAGATGAATCATCCTAAAGGTGAACCATGTTGTAAACACTTCTTTTGTCTTATAGTAAAGATAAATGTTGTATTCTATTATGATAGAATTGTGAAAAATGAGATGATAAGATTTGTTGTTTGTTTAAAGGTAATTGATAGGATCAATTAAACTTTAATTTGTAAGGAAGATATTGTGGATTATATTTTGTTCTTCTCTTAGAAGTGAATTCAGATTTATTAATGTACTTCTTTTCTGATTGTTATTACTTATGCTTATTTGTATGATATATTAATTGTTTCATTAAAGCAGAGTTGTTTTAATGGAACAATTAGTGGAATGCACTTCGTTTTAATGCTTAGTGCTTATCATGCTAAGTTCATTGAAATGACCCATGCTAACAATTTTTGTAGATGGACTTCATAAGTGATAAAAGAAGGAAAAACTTATATGATGCATTGGCTGATTTAAGTCTGATTCTTTGTAAATAATTCTGATTCATTCTTGAGTTGTATTGAAAAAGAAAAGTTGTATTCTTTTTAGAAGGAAGGTTTTGTTATGCAGTATGCCTAAAATGCATAGTCTTGTAAATATATAAGTTTATAAAGATGAATTTGAAGTTAGAAATTTACTTGCATTGGTTGTGTAAATTATCTTGTACTTTTATGAAAGAGATGGAATTCTATCTTGTTGATATATTTCATATTATTTATATGCTTAATTGGTTATCCTTTGTTAAGTTGGATAAAGGGATTTATTTCAATCTCCTAATTAAGATGCAGGTCGTTAAGTTGCGAAATATGATGTGTAATGAACATGCAGTAAAACTATCGAAATTGTAAAAGATAAAAAGGGTATGTTAAACCTCAACACTTAATCATGTAGAGGAAGAATCTTCCTCTCTCAAAAGAATGTAAATGAAAAGGAAAGGTGAGATGATTGTTAATCATTAGGCTTCATTTTCGATGAAGTCTACTTAGTTGAACCGATGTGGTCATTACACCTCCTTGAATGGTTAAGTTACATTATAATGGAACTTATGATGTTGTTGTCCTATTTTTGGTTAACTATTTGTTAAGCCAATTAAACGAACATAAGAAGCAACCATAAGCTAAGAAAGTTATTTAATGATTAATTGAATCAAATATGGAAAAATAACTTAAGGAGTGTTGGATTAGGGTTTAGCAAGGTTGTTGTAATCTGTTTTATAATCCAAATTAATTTAATATAACCTCCTAGGGGTATGTACATCTTGATGAGGCTATTTTTGTAGGATGTTGGCACATGCCAACTGCAAGGTTGTACCTTTGAGAAGATTAGGATCTTCTCGAGGATACAATGATGTAGTTGACATGTGGCAACACCCTTCTGCATTGATCATCTAGATCTACACACATCTGGACTTGAACTTAGTTTCTCTCTAGGTCTAGTTAGTAGCATGTTTAGGATAGGGAGTATCCCTCTAAGACTCAGGGTACCTTGGCACATTTGGTTGACTTAGGTTGACCAAGTATGCCCATTTACCCTAAGTCTTCGTGAGCCTCTTCTTATAATAAATTATGTTGTTAACCTAGACTAGGGTCAAACCTTGGGCAAGTGGACTGACAGAAGTCAGTAAAGGACATTCTAGATAACAATAGAATGGGGTGAAGGGTGTAATCCAGATTGATGAGTATGTTGTCAAGGAATAGTAACATGAACAGTATGTTAGAAATATTTTGCCAAAGTATCAGTAAGTTCTTGGTGCGTTATCATATGTCACCTAGTCTAAGGATCATGATGTAGATGAATATTGGTAGAAAATATTCAGATAGGTTCCTTAGACAGATCACTCAATACCCAAAATAGGGTAAGAGAACCAAGTATACATAGTATACGAAAAGTATTCAATACTTAATGTTAAACATGAATAGATTGGTAGTTCATCGAGTCATGAAATGAATAGATTGGTAGCTCACCGAGTCATTACAGTTGCATATGGTTATTTGTTATAAGAATGGTTGTTATGGAATGTGTGTTCTAAATTATGTATTTAGAATAGAGAACATTTTACAAGAAATTTTTTTTTCCCTTGTTTCTAAAGTCTTAAAATGGGAATGTTACATCTTGGTATCAGAGCTGAAGGTTGCAGCTCTTGGACCTATTGTGTCCATAATCTGATAAAAATTAAATTTTCTTGTAACAAAAAATGGTTAGAACAAGAGGAAACATTGCAAATAACACTCCACCTGATGAAGGAGTAGTAACAGCCAAAAAACTTGATGAGATCCTTGCTTCCCTGTTAGACACAAGAGATCATTTGGATGTACTTGAACAACAAGTAATGGGTAATGGGGAGGAAGAGTTAGTAATAATAATCAGCCATCTCTCGAGGACAACACCAATTTAGGTGTTGATAATAACAATGTTAATGTGCTAGACCAACCAGAAAAAAAAGGCAAGGATGGCAAATTTAACTCACTAATGATATAAAAAGATAAGTCCACCTAAGTTTGATGGCACCACATTAGGAGATGGATCTGAAGAATTTGCTCGAGAAATGGAGAATTACTTTTCTATAACAAACTTCTCGGAGTAAACCAAGGCTATATGGGGAGCATATCAAATTTCCCATGAAGCATCTTCATGGTGGGACAACCATAAGGCTTAATTAAATATTGATGAAACTAATATTACTTGGTATCAATTTAAAAGTTACTTTAGGAAACGTTGGCTGCCACAAATTTATTATGATCAGAAAATAACTAAATTTTAGAATTTAACTCAAGGAAAGTTAACCATAATCGAGTATTGGGAACGGTTTACTGAAACTCCTTAACTATGTACCTCGTATCAAACTGATGATAATTTCAGGATATGTAAATTCATCATGGGATTGAATCCCATTATTGGGGGAGAGGTAGATGTTCATAGCCCAACCACTATGGAAAGGGTTGTTGAAAATTCCATAAGACAGAACAAAATTAAAGGCTATTTCTTCTCATAGGGAGGAAGTAAGGAAGAAAGTTCTAAACTCCTCTTTAACATCTCTTGCACCTAAGAAAGGACCATGGAAGAAGTTTGGTAATAAAAATAAGTTTTCAACTAATAATAATAAGAAAACAACAACGAATAAGTCTATTGGAAATGCACAAACAACTTTGCCAAGAATAATAATAATGGACAAAAGTCCTATGGAGGTCAAAATGATAAATTTAAGGATGGAAATAATTTTGAGCCTAAAAAGGGACCGGTAGGAGGCTATTATAATTGTGGCAAAGATCATTACATGAATCAATGTCCTTTGAAGAAGGATGACCATAATCAAACACAAGATACATCTACATGCGCATGGTGACAAGCAAGCAAGCTGAAAAGCAAGCTACACCCATAGAAGTTCTGGTAAGTTATTTGGCATACCTGTAACTATTCTTTTTGATATGGGAGCTACTAATGTTTTATTTCTAGTAAACTTGCTTCAAAACTTAAAATAAAAGATGGAAAAATGGATAAATCATGGACTGTACATTATGGTAATAATTCTATTCATACAGTTAGTATGTGTCTTTTTGGGGTAGTCCTTGACTTACCTAGCTTTTCCACTTGAAGTTGATCTTTATGTTGCACCTTTGGGATCTTATGATATAGTCATAGGCATTAATTGGTTAGCTGAGCATAAAGCAAAAGTGGATTGTTTTGAAAAACATATTAGTTGTTTAGATGATCTGCTAGAAAATAACAGAGATTCAAGGTGTAAAATAAGAAATTTCAGTTAGGAAATTGTTAGCTATGCAACTTAAGAAGGCAAAAATAGAGGTTGTACCTTATATGCAGTAAAATTTTCAAATCTGCGAGAGGAAAATAAATGCGATTTCATGGAATTTTATCCGTTGTTATGAAACTACAGTGATGTGTTTCTGAAAGAGTTACCGGTTCTACCACCCAAAAGGGAATTTGACTTCACGATTGAAATCAAACTGGGTACTAAACCTATTTCTAAGGCACCTTATCGAATGACTATTATATAATTAGTAGAGCTTAAGGCTCAATTACAAGAAATTTTTCCTAAAGGTTTGATTAGAACAATTTTTCACCTTGGAGATCACCGGTGATCTTTGTGAAAAACAAATATGGAACACTTAGATTTTTCATTCATTACAGGATGTTAAACAAAGAAACAATCAAGAATAAATACCCACTTCCTAGAATTGATGATCTATTTGATCAGATGTGTGGAACATCGGTATATTCTAAGATATATCTTTGATCCGGATATCATCAATTACGGATTAAGAATGAGGACATTTATAAAAAAACTTTCGTAACGAGGTATGGATATGATGAGTTCACGGTTTTACCTTTTGGACTAACAAATGTACCTGTAGTTTTTATGAACTTAATGAATAATATCTTTCAAGAATACTTGGACAAGTTTGTGCTTGTATTCTTGGATGACATTCTCATATATTCTAAAAGCATTGAGGAGCATATGAGCATTTGAAAATAGTTTTAGAAATTTTGTGAAAGAGACGGTTATTTGGTAAGTTTTCCAAATGTTATTTCTACGATACAAAAGTTCACTATTTGGGTCATGTTATAAGTACATATGGGATTATTGTGGATCCTTCTAAAATTGTAGCTATAACTGAATGGCCTACACCAAAGAATGTACATGAAGTTAGAAGCTTCATGGGCCTTGCTGGTTATTATAGAAAATTTGTAAAGGATTTTTCTAAGGTGGCTACACCAATAACTTCATTGCAGAAAAAGGATAATAAATTTGTTTGGAATGATAAATGTGAATCTGCATTTAAACCTTTGAAAATTCAATCAGTCGATTTATGTACCTATTTAAGATATACAAGATCCCAATTGAGACTTTACTGTTGTAACAGATGCATCCGGGGAAGGTCTTGGAGGTATTTTATTACAAAATGAACATGTCATAGCTTATGAAAGTAGAAAACTTAAGTTACATGAGTTGAATTATGCTCCACATGATTTAGAGCTTGTTGCCATTATTCATGCACTTCAAGTTTGGAGGCATTACCTACTTGGTAAACCATTTGAGTTTAAAACTGATCATCTTGGATTGAAGTACAATTTCACTCACCCAAATCTAAATGCAAGACAATGAAGGTAGTTGGAGTTTTTATCTCAATATGATTTTGACATAAGTAACATTAAAGGTAAAGAAAATAGAGTGGGCTGATGGTCTAAGTCATAGAAGCATATTTCTACTCTTATAACAAAGTAAGAACTCAGTTTAAGGATGAAGTAAAAAGTGTTATGGAATCTGATTCTTACTTTCAGAAGGAAAAACAACGCTTCTCGCAGATCCAAAGGATGTAAGGTATAAAGGTTTTCAATTTGATAACGAAGGAATCTTATGATTTAAAAAAGAGTATACTTACCTTTGCTAAATTATTTGAGAAAGAAATTGTTAGCTGAATTTCACAATTCACCTTTTCCTGACACCCCGACATTACAAAAATTCTTGTTACGATATAAAACAACAATATTTCGGAAAGGAATAAAAAGGAATGTTATTGATTTTGTGACACATTGCCTTGAATGTCAACGTGTTAAAGCGAACATATGCACCCAGCTCGGATTATTGTATCCTCATAGCATACCATAGTACAAATGACAAGTAATAAGCAAGGATTTTGTACAATGGTTGCCTATGTCAAGAAATGAACATGATGTTAGTTTGGTAGGTGTTGATAAACTAACAAAAGTAGCACATTTTATTGCTAGAAATCTAAAGGATGATTCTCTTGTTTTGGCTAAAAGATTTGTACACAAAATTTTCAGATTACATGGAGTACTTGAATTAATCATATCTAATAGAGATCCTAGAATGACGTCAAGGTTTTGGAAAAACTTAATGAAGCTCTAGGAACTAAGTTGAATTTCAGTTCTATGTATCATCTAGAAATGGATGGATAGACTGAAAGAGTAAATCAAGTTTTAGAAGATATGTTACGGATGTATTATACGGATCAACAGAATAAGTGGGAAGAGTATATTCTATTAGTTGAATTTGCATACAATAATGCATATCATGCTTCTCTTAAGATAATACCTTTCAAGTCATTACATAGAAGAAAATGAAGAACCCCCATTAGTTGGGTCAACATTGAGGATAGAGAGGTAATTGGACCTGAAATCCTTACGGAAATGGAGCAGCAAGTTAAAATGATTCATGAATGTTTGAAATAAGTAGTAGATAGGAAAAAGAGTTATGCTTTGACTTAAAGTGGGTTGACAGAAATTTGAACTTGGTGAGAAGGTTTTTCTTCAGTTAAACCAAAAAAGAATTCTATAACCTTTGGTAAGGCTGCCAAGTTATCACCTCGTTATGTGGGACCTTTTGAAATAGTTGAAGTAATCAACCATGTAGCTTATTGTTTAGTATTACCACCTGCTTTGTCATGAATGCATGATGTTTTCCATATTTCTTTGCTTAAGAAATATGTTTCAGATTTATCACATGTGTTAAATTAGAATTCCTTATAGGTCCAAGACCCAGGAATAATTGTGGTTAAACCCATTCAAGTGTTGGAAACTTTCCAGTTGCATTTAAGAAATCGTGAAATAAGTCAATGTAAGGTCCAGTGGGACCAGTTTAACGAAGAAAGTGCAACTTGAGAAAGCCTAGAGAAAGTGAAAACTAATTTTTCATATCCATTTGAATAGAATTGATTCTTTTGACTGTTAAAAAATTGTGATTTTATCTTTATATGACAATAAGTATGCCAGTTTTGGGCACATATTTTATTTGTTCAAGAATAAACAAGTATTTAATGCTGATTTCTAGAACTATAAGATTTTGATATGTTTAACATATGGTAAGAAAAGTGAATAAGTTGATTGTCCTAGATGTAAATTGATAAAATGAGGTAATCATCGGGATGATGATTCTTTTTAGGAGGGAAGCATGTAACACCCTTAACAATTGTTATATTTCTCCTTTGCATTTCAAGCGTTGACATGTGATTTTCTTGATAAAGATGTGTTCTTTTGATTGTTGGAGATCATGCTTGATATGGATAAATCATTTATGTTCTTAATATCATTAGATTGAAATGGTATGGCTTCCTTGAATCCATTTTTCACTTCTTGTAGGTGAGTTGCAATCTGGTTTAAGAGTTGCAAACTTATCTCTTTATCTGACTCATCCTTGGATCAATTTTAGTGATCCAAGAGATTTTTAAATCTTCTTAACAAATGAATGATAAATTGAAATTCAATAATTTGAGGGAACATAAAGGACTGAACTTTGTTGTTACAAGTTCTTTGATCTTGTGTGAACGTGTTTCCATTCAGTTGTATATTTGTGATTGGGTCTTTGGAGATCGATTTTGCGAGAATATTACTAACGTAAATGAAATACAACATGTTTCACAAAAAGGAAGGAATAGAATCCTAAAACTAAACGATTATCCTAGAGAATCCTAAGATAGGTAAGAATACCTACTTCCTAGATATGTTACTTAATTGGATTTTATCTTAACCTAAGCCTTTGTGCTAAAGTAATATTAGAGGGAATTTCTAAGGTGATGCTAGGCTATTTTGATTAACCTAATGCGTAATGCTATATGGTTATGAAATGATCTAACCTAATTCCTAAAACTATAAGATTGTGAATTTGATCTAACCTAATGTGGAAATAACCTAAGACAATGTTTTAAGACCTAAGGTGACTATTTCTAAACTAACGCAAGTTCTATTCGATCTATCCTAAACTATTTAAAATGGAACCTAAAGGGGTCGTATGTCTCTAAGGTGTTGGTCCCAATGGAATTTAATTGTGTTGATAAGGTTTTAAAGGAAGGAAGTGGTGTCGATTCTGGCGAGGTCTAGTTGAATCAAGTGGAAGCTTACGTGGAAGCTCCACTAAAGATGGAATTGCATGTTAATTTGGAATTAGCATTCACCGATTTGGGAGGTGGTGGCAAGGAAAGATAAGTGGGAAAATTAGAATTAATGGAATTGATTGGCCTTGGTTTTGGTGTACAAATTGTCTTGGAAACTTGGAAGTCGGGTTTGTGGGAGGTTGTTTGTTTTTGCATGCATTTCAGATTTTTCTATGCATGGACGTAAATGGTTCTTCAAACTAGTAGTTCAATTTCACTTAATCACTATTTTTGGATCACTTGGTCTATTTTCGATCAAGGGAAGGTATATGAGGAATTCGAAGGAAAGTTGTGTTATCACCGAATCACAACACCCCTATGTTTATACAAGTGCACATACTTGAACTCATGGTGTGATTGGATAAGATGGGTACTATCTCCAAGTTATGGGACTTGCTACTTGAGATAGACCTCCGAGAGAAAGCTTTGGTTCTTGCTCCTAAACTACCCGCCACAATCTACTTTAATGCAAGGGAAAAATAACTATTCTAATCTAACTTTCTAAAGGACTAGGGAGAGAGAATGCATAAAATGAAAGCCTACACTAAAGTGGTGATACACTAGAAAAGGAAGGTGTGAGAGTATTCTTCCAATGCGTGAGATATAGAAGCAAAGTGCACACTAGAAGGGGTGATGACAGTTCTCCATAATCTAGCAAAATGCATTCACAACAATATTTCAAACATACACAATGATAATGGATCCCTGCAAGAACATAATAATAGACACAATATTCTTGTAATCAAGGTTGAAGGGGCAAGAAGAATGCAAGAAAACACAGCAAGGGGAAGATGCATCCACAAACTTATATTTTATTGCTTCTGATATGCACAGTTCAATTGGTTACAAGATAAGGGCCTGGATCACCATGCAAGGAGTCCACAACAAGGGCCTACAATACATTGTCTTCACAAAGAAATTTTGGTAGAGCTTTGCTACAAAACTACCTCCTTTTACAATGAGCCCAACACTCCAATTTATAGAAAAAATGAGAAGAGAGAGAGAAGGGAAAATGGAAATCCCAAAATCTGTCCTTCAACCACTTATAAGAGGCATAAAATGATTGTATATTACTTGAAAAAGGCTCCCCATACTGTCCTAGGTGCTGCAGCAGAGAAAGAATGGTGACCATGCCTCTTAATTGCACTCCCAACTACCAAATAAAACACTGTTATGAACCTGGCCACGTTTTATAAAAAATATCCACCTATTTCTCATAAATATGGAATTTATTGATTTCTATGTATTGGTCTCAGAGCCACAATTCCAACGGTACCAATTTTGGGTGATTTCGTTGAGAAATGCAAAAGTTATGGCCTTCTGAGTGCAAACAGACTATTTTGGATCCGCAGCGGCGTTTTCTATCATTTGACGGGAATGAGAATTAACTGAATGAAGCCGAATATGTTTATTTTATTTAAATATATATACCCTCATTAAAAATAGGAAATCCAAGTTTTGAAAATCGGAGCTTGGAGTCGGAAGTTATGGTGTTTGAAGTTCACGGGTCAAACGTTGACTTTTCTTCTTTGCAGCCTATTTCGGTAAAACGAGTCCATGTGTCTGGTTGTCCCAAACGAATTCTTCGCATCGATTGATTCAGGATTCCTTGTCCCCTTTTGTGGATTTTTCACATTTTCATGTCCCGTGCATACTTTTTTTCCTACGGCTGTCCCGGACGAAAATATCTCTGCACTGCCCGCAATAGACCATCTTGTGGCAAATCGGCCGATTCACGTCCCGCGCATAATTTTGTCCCTGGCTGTCCCAAACCACGCAAAACAAAAAAATTGATGATTTTTATTGCTTGCATCCATTTCACCTTTTCATGTCCCGTGTACTTTTGTCCGAATCTGTCCCACGGACCGCCTGGGACAAAAATGTCCAACTTAGCCGATTTTCTTCCCTTTTTTGGTCCCAAACTTGGTATGACGAACCTCGGTATGACCCGCACTGGTATGATCCGCACCCTTCAGACCCGAAATGCTTTAAAACAATCCTGCAACCTTATTTTTGCATTTTTTCCATTTTTCTAACTCGTTGGGATTTTTCTTGGATGGGAGAGTTAGAGAGAAGCCGAGGGGACCCCAAAAACATGATTTTGGGCCTTGAATCAATCTACTTGCTCGAGACTGAAGAATTTGATGCATGTTATCAAAATTACCTTGAGGGGTGAATTTTGGATAACAAGTTGTTTGTTTGTTGATCTTTCGTGGAGGAGAAAAGGAGTTGGAAGCTTGGTGGAAGTCTCATTGGATTTGGTAGAAGCACTTATCGTGGCATGATAGGCTCTAACCATTAATATATTTTGCTTTTTTCTAAATTTTTCATAAATAAAATTCTACTCTCATGGGAATCATGTTTTCAGGTTTTGTCTAGTTACTTACTTTGGGTTTTATAGATCTTTTTATATTGGATATGAATCCATTGTAAATAATGTTTTGTTTAGAAACTTCTTTGTGTTAGTTTGATAGTGAAACTTGCATGCGAAAGTTGTACTTTAAGTTCTGGATTTCATTCTAAACTTGTATTTAAGGCTGGTGATTGTTTATACTGGTATTAGTTTCTTAATATGGTTTGGAATGTTTATCGTAACCTTGTGTTTCATTATTGAACTTGCATTTGAGCTTCATGATTCATTTGGGTTGTATTTGGGCTTCGGCTTTTGTTTGGAAGTCACAGCGAAGCCTTGTATAGTTCTGAACTCTTGTTTCATTTTTGAGTTGGTATTAGGGCTTCTTATTTTTGATATAAACTTGTAATGGAAGCTCCGGTTGTCTATAACTATTAATGGATGTTCATAATATATACTACCTCATATTGAAATACTTGTATAGTTCTCGAACTTATGTTTGAGACTTCGTGATTTAACAATGTACACATAATTTTGTACTTAGTGTTCCGAATTTGTAGATGGAATGATGTGTTGGTTCATTACGTTATTTTGAGTTGGGTTTTAATTATATTCAAGTTTAAAGCTATAACTCTTTCACTCAAACTACTTGCTAAAAGAAAAACTAGGAGAGTAGTTTGGCTGAGCTTTTTGAAAATCTCTTCGAGATCTTTAACTGGAAATGTCTTATGTTGAATGGATATGGAACTTCTTTTGTGGGACTCAGTATCATTTTTCTCGAGATGGCAATGGTGTTTTATTTGGGGGTATTCTTTTCCCCCCTATTTTGTGGAAACCCACATCTTGGGATATTCTTAAGTAAGTTCTAGATTTCCTTTGAAAGATGGGTTTAGTACCTAAGTGCTTTGAATTTGTAGTGGAAGGATTACTTAACTCTGTTCAAATTGATTTTGTCTTATACTTCTAAATTAATTGTGAACCACTTACTCTTCATACTAAGTTCGGAGGCATTTTAAAGGAACTTCAGTCTTGAGTTCATGGATACTCCTAAACTTGTTTAATTTATTTTTTCAGGTTTTCTATTCTTGTTATGTTTAGTGAGTGGGTACCGAGTCTTTTAAAGAGAAAATAAATTATGATTCCTTACCCGGATAGTATGATATTTTTGAACTATACTGTGTATTTCATTCTCAATTGAATTAGAACTCATGCTTTATAAATGGTAAAGATTGTAAGAGAAACTTGCAGTGTGCTTTCTTCTTACTATGAGTTAATTTTGTTATCTCTTCTTTATGATTTTATGTTTGAATTAGAAAAGGGAATTCATTTGTTAAATAAAATGAAATGAATTAATGATTGGATCATTTTCTAATTAATATCCCTTTTCTCTACTTGATAGGATAAGTTCATTTGATTAAACCTTTATGTATTTGATTCTCTTATGAAATGGATAGTTCTTTATGGTTTGTTTGGTCTCCCTTGTTCAAATCATTTCCTGTAATGATGTAGGAAGAGAATAGCTGATTTGGTTATGTTGATAAGTGAAGTAAACTTGTTGGCATGACTATTTGTTTGACTAAGCTTTTCTTTATGCTGTTTGAGATGAGTAAGTTTTGTCTCTTGCACTCTATCTTTTTATGGATCCTCCTTGGATGGACTCGAGTAGAGATTAACTCCTGTATGAGTCTACTTTGATTTGTGAATGTTGGTTTCAGATCTTTGAATGTTAACTTCTAACATGTAGAAGTAGATTTAGACTTGCAGGTAGACTGTTTGATTCTCTATTCCTTCTTGGATTGATATGGGATTCTATCTTAATGTATATCTTAAATGTTGAATTTTTAACATAGTTGTCCTTTAATGGAAACAGTTAATTCATGTTATGAACCTGTTTCTATTTTTCGAATGTTATGTGTTTGGGCATAGTATGTAATGGTTCTTCTCCTTCTTTGCTTAAGATTTAGATGAATCATCTTGAAAGTGAACCATGTTGTAAACACTTATTTTGTGTTATAGTAAAGATAAATGTTGTATTCTCTTATGATAGAATTGAAACAATGAGATGATAAAATTTGTTGTTTGTTTAAAGGTAATTGATAGGATCAATTAAAATTTAATTTGAAAGGAAGATATTGTGGATTATATTCCGTCTACTCTTAGAAATGAATTCAGATTTATTAATGTACTTCTTTTCTTATTGTTATTACTTATGCTTATTTGTATGATATATTAATTGTTTCATTAAAGAAGAGTTGCTTAAATGGAACAATTAGTGGAATGTACTTCGTTTTAATGCTTAGTGCTTATCATGCTCGGTTCATTGAAGGCCCGACCCGTGCTAGAAATTTTGGCATATGGACTTTGTAAGTGATAAAATAAGGAAAAAACTTATATGATGCATTGGTTGATTTAAGTCGATTCTTTGTAAGTCATGTTTTGAGCTCCATGTGTATTTATTGTCTGCCCCTCTCAGATATAGCTTGATTCTACCAAGCGGACCTATTATGCCAACCCTAAGCTTTTTATAATGTGTAAAATTCATTATGAGTTATTGGAACTGAAGTGGTAATAGAAACATAATAGGACGTCTGAAACATGATTTCTCAATTTTAATAAATTTCTCGCACTCCTTAGCAGAAAGTGGGTCCGCATTTGACAAATTTCGCACTACATGCAAACTCATTAACTTCTAAGACCCAAAATATGAAAAATCTCCGAAACCATCCCAAAATTTCCCGTAACACCAAGATGTGCCTTCAACAAAAAATTGTCTATAATTTCCCAAGATGTTTCATGGAGGAGGTTTCTTGTCATAGGGTCCAATTGACCCATATTGTCCAATTGTACCATGTATGCAAAATTTGATAACATTTTTGGTGGCCTCTCAGGGGTGATTTCCTGCTAAGCATGATACCAGAAGCCTTAAGTCATCCATTGGGCATCAAGTTAATATTGGAGTCCCAAAAAGTTTATGGTATTTTGTGATAACTGATCTTAAACTCTCTAGTAATGATAGACAGGAAATATACTGAATCTGATGAATGCTTAGAAACTATGGAATATTGTGGAATTTTGAATGAAGCATCTGTTGAACTGGGATATCATGAACCTCTTATTAAAAATTTGACCTTCTTCTCTATAAAAACCTCCAATGATGATACAATGTGCAAGAATAACACAAAACACAACCACAAATAAAGAAAAATGAAACAACAACACACAACAATGTGCAAAGCACTTGGAGGAAAACACCTAACTAAACTGTACAGGGGGTGGAATGATCTCAAAAGAAAGCTTTGAGATATATCCCATTCACATGAATGGGAAGTTCTTATCCATTGAGCCTGGATAGATTAAACAAATTCTCCTCTTTGCAACTTGTGATGATGTATGGCTCGCTCAAGAGAGCGTGAAACTTGACATGTTTTCCTAGTTTGGATCTATCTTCATCCCATTTGAGAACTAAATCTCCTTCTTGAAAATTCCTTTTGGATGCCTTGTTATCAAAATATTTCTTAACCCGAGCCTAATGTTTCTCCAAATTCTTCATAGCCTTATTTTGTACTTTTTCTAACTCCATAAGTTCGAAAAACACTCGAATGTTAGAGGATCATTCTACATAACCTCAAGCTGGTGAGATAACTCCAAAGAAGGTAACTCCAAGGAGAGAAGATTTTTGTTTCTCTTCCATATATATTCATGAAAGGAGAATTTCTGATGGCCCTTTTAGGTGTGATCCGATCTACACATAAAGAATTTTTAAGTTGTGCGTGCCATGTTCTCTTGTTAGTCTCCATTGTGTGCTTGATAATCGTTGTCGAGGTTTTTGTTTCTAGACTCACCAATCCATTTCCTTGTGGATAGTAATTGGAAAACATCTTGAGGTATAGCCCATTCTTAACAGCCCATTTACTTAGCTTAAGAATAAGGAAATCCATCAAATTTTCTGAAATAACTATGAATCGAACACCGAATTAGGTCATTATACCTTCTAAGAAATCAAGAACCGCATTCTCATTGCTCTCCTTCAATGCTACTACCTCTTTCCATCGATTTAAATAGTCCATTGCAGTAATGACCCATTTATTTCCATCATTGGATGGAGGATTAATAATTCCAATGAAATTCAACCCCCATTGAACAAAGGGTTGATCCACTTGAATTGGATGCGGTGCGAAGATCGTGACAACTTATGCTTTCTAGTGAAAAAGGAACATTCTATGCACTTCCTTACCCGAGAGATGGGCATATTTGAACAAATATTACCAATAGTAACCAATGCACATTATCTTGGTAGTAGTTTTTCATGCAAAATAATGTCCTCCAGATAGGCCATTGTGAAACTCTTCTAGTATCTTACTTACTTGTTTTGGTCCCATGCACTAAAGGAGAACACCATTCAAATCCTTTTGAAAGAGAACATTATCTACCAAAACATATGGAATACACTAAAGATGGAAAGTCCTTTTATTTTTATCCATGTTCACAAGATATACTCTTGAGAAAAGGAAAATATTCATTTTGGATAACCAGTTAGCTTGATCATCACCCTCATCAGTGTTTAGGAGCGTCACATTCTCATCACCTTTTGATTCCATGTCTACCTCTCGAGGTAAATTTTTTGACACAAACCTTTACCTCTGACAAGTTTGGTAACTTTGATATGTATGTCATACTCCATCACCTTTGTGATCCATCCAACATGCTTTTCATTCATCTCTTTGTTTAGCAAAAAGTCCTTGACACCTGGATGAGACACCATTAGATGAATTTTTTTCTCGACATTCTCAGCTTGAATTTCTTCAAATATCGAATAACCTCAAAGAATTTTTTTTCAAAGAATGAATATTTGAGATCATAGTATTTGAGGGATTGATTGAGGAAAGAAATTGGTTGCTCCATTATATTGTCATTTTACTTGGTGAGGATACGTGAAATGCTCTCTTGACCTACAAAAGCATAAAGAATAAAATATTTATCAAACTTGGGGTTCACTAGCATGGGAGCTTGAGAAATGACCATTTTGATGGCTTCAAAGCTCTCCCTTCCTTTATTTGTTCGTGATAATGGCATATTTTTCTTTAGCATGGCTATCAATTTTTTAGCCAATGCTGCAAATTGAGGGATGAATCTTCATAAAACAATTATGGTTCCCATAAAACTCTGGAGACCCTTCTTGTGACTTGGGAGAGATAAGGACATAATCGAATGAATATTAGCTGGATCGATTGAAAGTCCTTCCACTCAAAAACATTCCCTAACAATGTCCCTCATGCACTGAAAAAATACATTTCTTAGGATTGAGTGAAACTCCAAATTCCCTACACCTTCGGAAAACCTTCCTCAGATGCATGACATGGTCTTATGCATGCTTAGAGTATACGATTATATCATCAAGGTAAACAAAGATGATATTGTTCATTAGTCATTTAAATTCCATGTCCATGGATCTTTAGAAAGTATCCCGATATTGGACAATCTGAATGTAATTTTATTGTAAGCATATGTGCCCCACTTGGTAGTGAAAGTTGTTTTGAATTGATTGAATTCTTGGACTAGAATTTGATTGTAACCCAAATATCCATCGAGAAAAGAAAATATTTGAGCTCCTACCACCATTTTAAGGATTTTATCCATTGATGGAAGAGGATAATGATCTTTCAATGAGGCATGGTTCAAATCCCTGAAATCCATGCATAGCCAAATTTCTCCATTCTTCTTCCTTACAAGGACTAAATTGGCTACCCAAGAGGAATGCTTGATAGGAAAAATTATACAGGCCTCAATGAGTTTGGTTAGCTCCTTTCTCATTAGTGGATCAATTTTGGGATTAATTTTCCTCTGCTTTGACGATGAACTGGCTTGGCATTAGGATCTAGTTCGATGGTATGTTGTGCTAGACCTAGATCAAAACCATGCAGGTATTTGTAGATTCATGTGAAAATATCATTATATTCTTGAAATTTTTTGAAAAAATCCTTTTTCTCTTCTGAAGTACACACTTTTCCTATCTTTAGAAATTTTTCATTTGCTACCTCGACTTCCTCAAAATATTCTTCTTTGACCACCATGTAAGAAAATTTTCTTTTGGATTGATCATCTGAATTAAAGATGGATTCTAGAGTAACTAAGAATTTTGGTAGATTCTTTCTTTTTCAATTGTATGATTTGATCACCAAATGATTCTTGCATCTTATCTTGATTTTTTGTAGAAAAATCCACCTCTTCTTGTAGGAAAAGAAAATTTGTTTGTCACTATCAAACACTTACCAACTACTCACATTATCGAAATTACAGAGTTGAACCAAAGCATTTTTATAGATTTCTGCCCTTCCTTCATGATATCAACAGGTATGTTGTATTGTGATCTAATTGTAGCAGTGATCCTATCGAGTATCTTGATTTTGGTTTCTAGGAACCTCATGGATCCCAAAAGCTTTGAAATATTCAATCAAATCCCGGACTTGGTTACTGTTTGTGTGTTTTATTTTCCACATCATTAGGTGAGTCATATCACTTAGGTGAGATCGTAGGTCCATGTGTCATTATAAGATTCTCTTACACGTCACGTGTCGGTCGCGTCGATGTGTTATATGCGTCATTGGGAGTTACACTTCTATTCTCGGGAATGTAACTCCCCTCTCTCTCAAGTTGTCATGATTGTAGCAGGGGTTACTCGACACCTCCTATATGTACACCCCATTTGATATATGAGATAGAGAAGAGTTTTATGGCTTAATCGGAGTTACGCCCATGTTTCAAATCTTTGCATGCACATTAGGTTGATGCTTTCTCCTCCCAAGATCTCTTCACACTACCATTGGCATGTCCGTTGATGTGCACATCGTCCCTCATGATCCTCGCTTGCGATGGATTTTAAACCCTCTTTCATGGTATCGTAGAAAGATCTTGTGGATCCGTGCACTCCTTAGAATTTTGTGTGTTTTCCGACTTCAAGTACGATATCCAATTCTCGTTACGTGTGTCGTAATGGATATTCCATTCATGCACTTCTTGCATTGATTCAGGCATTTATACCTCCGTTTGGGTTGTTCGTGGGTGTTTTTGGGGTTTTCTTGGTTTTACGCTTTTTTCATGCGAGTCTTCGTGAGATTGTTGTGTTGTTTTATACTTGGGTTTGCATTATCCATTGTTGAGTTCGTGATTTCTTCTATTCGCGTGAACTCGTTTTTGGCTTGGCGTGGACCTGTGGGTTATTGTTGTGATCCGACTCTACATTGGTTCGGCTCTTATTGTCTGCTTGCTGCCCATGCATGGTTTGAATATTTTTTACGTGGCATCATTTGTTTTTGGTCCTTGACTGAATGGTTTTCCTTGCTTGGCTCTTTGATACACCAGCTTACATTGCTCTTGCCACTCATGCCTGCGTTGGTCCTTTTGTGCCTACGTTGAGTTTCCTGTTCGCATTGTTTGTTGGGTGTGCCTTTGTGTGGTTGTTCTGTTTACTACTCAAGATCTTGTTGAATATGCTTCTACATGTGCTCAACCCACGCTAACCCCTACTCGAGTCTTGATCCCGTAACCAGTTTGTATGTGCCCATTCTCGCAGTGGTTACCATTTGTAATGTGCTCAAATTGAACATTTTTTTACCGTGCCTTAATTCTTTTGGACTATTTTTTTGGCTTTTTCTCAAATAGACCCATTTTTGACCCCGGTTTAGCATGATTCTGGCATGTTTATTGGCACATGAAGGGCTTGGTGTATACATTCTACCCCTCCAACTCTCATTGGCACGTGGTCTAGTCATTTCTGACTTACTTTTTCTCCTTTGCTCGACCATTTTCTCCTCTGCTCGAGCCTACACAGGTTGCACAATTGTTCACCTACACATCCAAACCAAAGCTGGCTTGCTCTAACACCAATGCATCTCATACTTGGGCTTCATGCATCCTCTGTCAACTCACGATTGCATGTGTTAAAAACAACGAGTTCAACACATTTTTTTGGCGTGAAGCTAAAAATTGTAGAATTCAAGGCACATTGCTCCATAACGTGGGCACACTCCCTTTTAGACATTGTTGGGTGGTTAAAACAATCCCATTTTTTATGTTTTTAGGTTAAAAACATTCTATTGGCATTGTAATAAGTTTTAGGCTATTTTTTGCTTGTAGTTAAATCCCTTCCTATGAGTGTCGGAGATGAGGGCGAGGTCTCAGGGTTGGCGGGAGGCTAATCCCCCTCACAAAAAAAAACTATGCCTAAAATTTGATGTCATTTCCAACGGTACCCACACGACACCCTTCACATCCATTTCAGGCACTTTTTAATGCGTTTATGCAACATTTATTAGCATTTTCTCATCAATTGCGGGATTTTTTTGGCTATAACTTTTGATTTGTTGCTCGAGATCTTAGCACTTCTTTAGTCAAAGTTACAAGTTTCTTTGCATTCTACATGATGGGATTATCATTTTTGTAAATGCACTACTTTATAAAGTGCCACATTCTAGGGGTTGACTAGCACTCTTGGGCTTTCACATGCGAGCAGCGCATTATCGGCCGAGTCCGACGTCTTACTTTTGTGCATCTTACATTACGCATCATGGAGAGTGCTCCTTCCAGACTTGAGTATCATAGGATCACTTTACATCCTCCACCACTTCTCACTAGGAGAGGGAACTATTCAGCTTGGCGTGCTTCCATAGAACGTTACTTCACCCATGAGGATCTTTTGGCCTTCTTGCTTGGGCCGGTTCCTTCACTTGCTAATCATTGTCATCTAGAGGACTTTCTCTCGGACACTTATGCAACCACATCTTTGGTTACATGATGATGCATGTATCTCATTCTCTTTGGTTTCACGTGGCAGACTCAGATCCACCTCACCGTGTCTAGAGCATTCTTAAGTCCCTTTATGGATACCCTTCACATACTACCACCATTCTTTGTTGCTTTTGATTCAGTTGTCTCCTCCATTTATTCATGTGATGGAAGTTCTGCTGACATAGACTTGTTCAGTTATACTTCTGATGACAAGGATTGTACACCTAGTTTTGATGTCGAGAGTACTAAAGAGGAATCGTATCCTCTTTCTCTCACTATTCCAGAGAGTTTTGTCACCCCTCCCATCTCATCAGATATCGAGAAGGCTTCTACTCACCTCATATAGTCATTACACAATCCTCCTCTCCACCTTCGGTGTGTGAGGTCCCTTTCACTCCTCTACCTTCATTCAATGACTTGTACCTATCCGACATTGCTCTTCTATTCATTTGTTGAGCCCCCTCGATGGGATGAGTATTTTCCTAACCGTAGTCATCTTTTCATAGAGTACACTTGTGATGGACTACCGGTCCCTCATCCATCTACAGTATTTTAGAGGAGTTCATCATCTCCGTTGTTGGGAGTGCCCATTCTGGGGACTCTTACTACTTTCACTTTTCTAAAGACCTTCATTGATCCACCCTCACCGTGGGATCCCTTTTTCATTCGTTGTGGAGGATGTTTTTTCCCTTCACATCACTTGGAAATACTTTCTTTGGGTGTTCCTATTTTTCACTCTAACATTTCCACGCATGTAGAATTACCTTCGGTTCCTTGGCACTCACTCGCTAGAACTATGTCACACTTACGTGCCCGAGAGTTAGAGTTATTTGTGTTCTTACCTTCGGTTTCCTTTGTGGAGTGGGTGGACTTCTAGCACATCATTTTTGTCCTTCCTAAGGGTAGGCACAAATTTTAGTGTGGGTGGCTCTTCTTCATTCCAGAGGTAGAGGATCTCTGATTGACATTCTTCCTGGGGAGACCTCCTGAGAGCTGTAGAGTTCGAGATCTGTCCATGGCATCTTCTAAATTCCTCTGCGTCTCCTGTTCTTCTCTCTTCTTCTTCTTTTCGAGAGATTGCCTCTTTGTACATGGGTACCCTTTCAGGATCATCTATGGCCAAGACCCATATTTGGCATCTTTCTTAGATTAGAGAGTGTGTGTTTCTCTTGTGGTGGATGTTTTTCCCACTGGGTTTTCCTTCACTGCTTGGGATATTTTTCTTGTACGTGGGTACCTCATCAGGCTTTGTGCTAGGACCCATTTCTCATTTCTGACTTTCCGCCTCATCCTAAGTTACGATGAAGGGGGGGTTTTGGTGTGTGTTATTTTCCACATCATTAGGTGAGTCATCTCACTTAGGTGAGATCATAGGTCCATGTGTCATTTAGGGGTCATGAGATTCTCTTACGCATCATCTGTCGGTGTGTCTATGTGTCATATGCATCATTGGGAGTTACACTTCTATTATGGGAATGTAACTCCCCTCTCTACTCAATTTGTCATGATTGCAGCAGATCAGGGATTACTCAACACCTCCTATATGTACACCCCATTTGATCTCGAGATAGAGGAGAGTTTTATGGCTTAACTAGGTTCTCGGCCATGTTTCAAAACTTTGCATGCACATTCGATTGATGCTCGCTCCTCCCGAGATCTCTTCATGCTACCATTCATATGTTCGTTGATGTGCACGTCATCCCTCATGATCTTCACTTGTAGGTTTTAAACCCTCTTTTAGGTTCTTGTATGATCTTAAAAGAACATTATTAGATGCATTGTGTGTCGTCACTTGATGAAAAACTAACTCACTATATCCAAAAAAGTTAGGGATTTGATTTCCTTCTTTTGAGCTAGTTGGATTCCTTACACAAAGGCCTCATATTCAACAACATTGTTAATACAACTTAATTGCAACTAGAAAGATGAGAAGTAAGTATCTCCCTCTAGAGAAATTTTTATGACACCAACATTAGATCCATTCTTACTCCTTGATCCATCAAATAACAATTACCACAATCCTTCAAAATTGTTTTGTGTCTTGACAAGTTGTGGTATGATTATACCTTCTTCATGAATGTAGTATGTACCCAATCCCATCTCCTCCAAATGCAACAAACCGATTCTTCCTCTCGCCAACAAAT
Organism: Taxus wallichiana var. yunnanensis; assembly: GCA_018340775.1. NCBI lineage: Eukaryota > Viridiplantae > Streptophyta > Pinopsida > Cupressales > Taxaceae > Taxus > Taxus wallichiana. The sequence continues at coordinate 160,551,453 of CM031237.1, forward strand.
CAATGCAAGGATCTTACATGATGATCTCCACTTACTTCATCCAACACAACATTAGGAATTTATTCCATAATAGTAGTTGGTTCATGATCAATATCTTCTTCTTACGGTCACAGATGGTATAATTCCCATTTATGGGACTGGAAGTGTAGGGATCCACATGATTATGGAAAATTGGTTCCACCCTTATAGTCACTTTAGTTCTATATCGAGTCCTAAGGATCATATGTGACCAATCAACTGATAGGTAACCACCCATCTTGGTAGTGAAATCTCATGATAGGTAAATGGCAAAGAGAGGAGGAAGATTGATGACTGATATGTCTTGTGTGAATGACAAACTAGGACATGCATGGATAGTAAGATAAATTCATTTCAATTCTCTCATGGTCTGAACCGCTATACCATCCAACTGAAAAATTCCTTTATAGACTAGAGTATATTGTATTCCTAAAACATCTATAATTTACTTGGGCATAACTGAGCTACTGACACCAGAATCAATCATGTAATTATGTACCAAATGATCACCAATGATCAGAGAAATATAGAATGGTGGTGGTTTTTTCACCTTAGGAATAATTTTCCCTTCCAGTTGACACAAACTCATAGCAGTTGTTTCTCCATGACCCAATGATCCGTTGTTTTTACCAAAACTATTTAGAGCCTCCTGCAACAAGTTTCTTTGAGAAGGATTTGAGAGTGCATCCCACATAGTAACACTAAAGTTGGTTTTCTTCATTTTTTCTATAATACTGAAGGGAATTGCTCCTACTTTTCTGAAATTTCTTTGGGCATTGGGATCCTCCTTTGGAAATTTCTTGTTGGGTACCATGATGCCTAAAGAACCTTCTTTCCTTGTAGCTTAGCTAGTAGGTGTTTCTAGTAGTTTCTTTCCCACATATTTATCAACCACCGCTTGTGGCTGAGGTTGTGAAGTGGATGCTTGATAAAATTTGGAAGGTTGAGATTCCATTGCTCTCTTTTTGGAATGATTTTTTACTTCCATTGATGAGGAATCTGTATTCAACCCGTAAAAATCTTTTGATTTCCAATTTAGCAAAGTGGTTTCTTCAAGTGCCTGTGGTTGATCTATTATTTCTTGCGTAGATGATTTTTTTTTTACTGGGAGGGATAGATACACTTTGAACCATAAGGTCCTAGATAAGAACTCCATTGGGGAAAATATTTTGATTGTGTGGTTGAGAACAAGGATAACATAATTTGTAATATTGAACTAGATTATTCTAGATAGGTACAAGGGCTCTATAAGAGCTAGCAACAAGAGGATTCCTAAAGTTTAGAGGCCTAACATTCGTAGCTTGACCTACAGTTTGATTTTGAGGTTGATTGTTCCCTTGAAAAGGAGGACGATTAGCCTGATACTACTGATTTTGTGGCTGGTATGGATGATTATATTGAAATTTTTTACTCTTGAGTGCAACGAGCTTGTTCCCAAAATTTTGCAGCAGCGAATTGACTTTAAATAGGTCATTTGAAGAGGTAGGGGTATACTGAGATGGTTTCTTGGAAGCTGCTAGAATAAGAGAAATGGTAGGCTAAGTTTTTGTAAGATCCGAAGATAATGGAATTGGTCATCATGGAGCTATATTTCCAACCGAAATCAAAGAATTCTCCACTCTTATGGAAACTTTGTAGGCATCATGTAATGTAGTCCCTCCCATGGACTAGATCATAACTACTACATCACTATTCAAGGCTCACAAATAGTACAAGAATGCATTATTTACAAAAGGATTTATGGGTGACAGAATCCTATTCAAGGTCCTTTAGAATTAGAAGTTGAAATCACTCATGTATTCTTGGGGAGCTCTCTTTATGGTAGTGAGTTGTTCCAAGAGTGATAGGTGGTCTCTCTTATCTTCAAACTGTTTGTAGAGCTTCTCCCCCAACTCATCCCAAGTGGTTATAGTTCCAGCCTCTAAACCATGAAACCATTGAAGTGCTTTTCCCTTGAAGGAAGTAACAAAATTCTAACCGTAAGGTTGTCCTCCATGATATTATGTACTACAAAAATGCTGGCTACATCAAGAATATGTTCCACTGGAGTAATGTGATTTTACCCTATATATAAGGGTAAAATTTTAAGTGCCACAGTAGGTATAGGGTCACGTTGAGCCAACAAGAGGACTTTACTTTGTATTGAAAATGGGTAAAACTTGGTTCCTCTCCATACCAACGAGAATTTAATTATTCCATAGTAGAGGAAACCTTCTATAAGGAAGAGTTAAATGACCCTATGAGGTGATGCTACAATGGGTGATGTTGAGAAGCCTCTTCTCCTTCTCCTTGGAGGAGACAAATATAGTTTGATATGATGATAATTTCCTTGCTTTAAAGAAGCTCTTGCTTGAATTCTTCACATTAGTTAACACCGATATTTGAAGTCCAAAGATAGAGTCATCGTGTACTTTAAATTGTGCAAGTGATAAGATAAGTACCAACTCTTGGTCCCACCAAGCATGCTAAAAAATCTTATATTCAAATCACCTGCATCCTCCGAATGGATAGAATGTGAACATGACGTTCGGTGTGATTGGGTAACATGGGATCACCTCTCAAGCTATGGGACTTGGGCTTGAGGTGAAACTTCGGAGAATCCCAACTTCATCTTCTTAAACTAAGTTTTGTGCTACTCCTAGTGCAATAAAATGGTTATCTAAACCTATGCTAACATTTTCATGGGTTTTAGGGAAAGAGATTTGTAAAGAATAAAACTATACTAAGGATGGTGATTCACCAAATAAAGGGTGTTACTAGACTTAGGAAGGGTTTATTTGAAGAGGGTATTGTGCACCATAAGTTAACTTCACCTATTCTAACTTAGAGAGGTAACAAAATACCACATACTAGGAAGCATGTATTCCCTTTGTTAAAATCAATCAGAAAAAAACAATCTATCAGTATTCCAATAAATAAGGATGAATTTGAGAAGGGTAAACAAGTACCACAAATCAACTACATGCAATAATCCACCACTTGATAATCACAAAACTCCAAGAACCTACAATAGAAACTTGAACTCACAAAATTTACTTGCAAGCATGAGAAAGGCACAAATAAGTATAGAAGGATTAAAGGACAAAGATTAGTCACAAAACACAAACTTTTATTGCTTCAACAACATGCACAATGCATCATTACTTTTGAAAGATACAATGGTTTCCATTACAATCTTGAAAATAAGGATTGAAAGTTCCCTCAACATACAAGGAAAACTTAAGAAGAGGTAGGACTCTGAAAGAACATATACCTATCCAAGATGTCTAACTTGTCCAAACCCTTAAAATGGGTTTCTCATTCTCCTTTATAGAAAATCCCACTTTGAATGAAAAGAGAGATTAATCCTTAATCCCGAGCCCAATAATAACACTTGATGTTCTCTACTAATTACATCAATAATTTCACCACTTAAGAATATTCCATCATGTCTCCATAACTTCTTTTTTGAATTTATTCACTATTAATTAAAAATAATTTTTTAATAATTTTTTTAAAAATATTGTTTTATTAAAATATTTTTTATAAAAATAAAATTTGATGCATTTGGTGAGGTCTATGTTTGTTCTTTGATAGATGGCTGACCATCCGGATCGCAGAGCTAACTAGAGAGCCACCTCACACTTACAACATTTCTCTGAATTCATCTTTATGAACCTCATCCGTTCCTCATGTCTCACACATACCTATAACTACATTCCCACCTTCATTTTGGTGACCCTACCCCATTTAAGAACGTAGTTCTTTCCATTCCACAATCTTTAACCCTATTTCCACTAGGGTTACCATGACCCTTCCTCCCCCATATACATACTACCAACAACCACTGTTTCATCTATTGTTCATTCCGGGTACATACCCCTATTTCATTGTTGAGTTAACTAGAGAGCCACCTTGCACTTCCTGAAAACATTTCTCTGAATTCATCTTTGCATTGGCAAGTTCCCAATAATGTTGCAGACTTTCGTTCACCGCTTTACACCAATTACCTTGCCACTTATGCATTGGATGTCTAACATTTCCATTGGTGGCTTCATTTATTTTACGCAATGACTCGTCCAACTTGGATGACTTAATGACCTTGATACATATGGGTCCAATCACTTGCAGGAAAAAAATTCCAAGTTTCCCTATCTCAAATGACTTGAATCCCCCCATGGCTTAACATCCACATGATCCCCACGTAATGGCTACTTGGCTCAAATGATCTAGATCTTTGCCATGGCCGCAACGATCTGGATCTCTGCCATGGCCACAATGGCATGAAACTCCCTCGACTCGAATTTCCATCTTGGCTCACCACTCACAAAATACGAAGAAATTGACTCTAATTTTCAACATGCGATCTCCACAAGTTCCACTTAAAATATCTTTGCAAAATGCTTCATTTTCATGCTACCCAACTAATTCACCATGTGAGCTCGAGATCATCGTAGAGTTAAACATGAGCTCTTCCCCTTTCGTCTGGTTTTCTCAACTTCAAATTGATTTGATTTCCTGGTTCGAGCCAAAATGTCCATGTGACTGACTCATTTCTTGCTCAGCTCCATGTTAATGTCCACCTATATTAGATGGATTGTTCATAAAACTTGATCTGATGCGTCGTTCCCCTCCCATTAACTTAGACCATCGATTTGAGCTCATACTCAAGCTCACTTTCCTATCTGTCGAGTCATGAGTTTTCCTGCAATGTATTACTCGTGGACTGATAAACTCTACCATGAGATCACCAATATGCTACCTTCAAGATTAGCGAGTCCATCATGTAACTCGATCTTTCCAAAAATAACTAGCTGAGTTCATGGTGTCAACTTGGGATTCGAGTTGCTTTCTCCTTCGCATCTCTGTGGCTCACGTTTTATATGCTTCATCCAAATGCCAACATGGCTCTATTCCTATGAAAACAAGCTGACTTGCTCACTTCTTTGAGCCACTTTCCTGAACTCGATGCTTCGAGCTATTCATTAGCTCACCCTCTATGCCATTCACTCAGGCTCACCTTAACGATAATGAGTTATTCATTTTACCATATATCTCTTGCTTTAATCATGGGGCTAGCTACGCGATGGATTTCACTAGCCAACGTGTGGCACTCGAGACACTACTTTTTTACTCACCTTAGAGGATCAAGCTACTCAATAATATCCAGGACTACGCCTTCATTCCATCTCTCATTCCCAATGCATCTCCAACATATGCACAAGTGAACCCTTCCAACACCTTTCACGGATGCCCATACAACTACTCCGAAGACCACTCACCGAATACTAAGGCTGCCCATACAACCAATGAGAGCTATTAATATGCCTTCTTAGTCCACCTGAGGGTATGCACAACTCATGCCTCCATGACTCATCATTGAACCAGCTCTCCAACGCCGCCGGTTGCCGGCTTACTTTCAAACATCCAACTATTACGCATAACACCGCTAAGGAACATCACATACAACTTTCTGTCATCCATCCATGAGTTTTCTGAGTTGCTTGCGCTAATCACCTATGCATGTAAAAGTGGTGGAAGTCCTCCTCGTGAGTCCTTCCCGGGTGTGAGCCTCTAATCACCTCGACACCTGCTAACCTGCTTCTCACAGTCCCCACAAAACCAAAGATCCTGCGAGAGAGCACTGCAAGATCACCATCTTTGTAGACCGCATCACATGTGGGTGAGGTACTATTTTCCTCGGCTCGATCTAACCTCTAATCTCACCCCGATGCCATGGCCACTGACATCACCATGCCTAATCTTCGAGACACCTATCTCGTGTTCGACCGCATTAACTCCTACTCAAGTCTTCTACCTTAATTGTCGGTTTAGCACACCGCAACCGTATCCATGATGTCCTTGACTCAACCCACCATGTCACACATCATCGTGTGAACCATCCTTTGTCCACTTTATGAGTCTCATCCACTGCTTCATCACCCACTCGCATCTATGCTTCCGCATGCACCTCGATACATCTATGTGAGAACTCAACTCATCTGCATTGTTTAACCTCTATAAGGTTGAGGAGCTCGCCACACTTGGCTCACTAGCATCCAAGTTACTTCTCCTCCATTTTGACCTCTAGATCCCAATATCACTCCATCATGCCTCTTGGTTGTTTCCCACACGAACTCTACTTCTAAGGACATTGCCACCTCAAAGGTCTCCCCAAGTCCACTGTCACTTAGCACTAGAGTCCCACTGCTGATCCACGATGCACATCTCTGCATGGACATACTCTGCAAGGGTAGAGTATATCTCCAAGGTTTCTTGAACACCCCATCATCTCGATGTCAAGTGCACCAGTGTTCCATGCTCCACTTGGTGTGGGGTTGTGAGATCACCACATTGGTCTCACTGTCTGCCATGCTCATTTGGCTCATTAGGCTTGCGCTTGCACTCTCAATGCAAGGAATCTATTGTGACAAGGTCTTCATGCTCAACTTAACTCACTCTTCCACTACATTTCTCTCATGAGTTGTCCTGAACTCGCTCCACGTACATTGGGTGTGTTCTTCGCTCCAAGACACCTGCCGCATTGTTCCTAAGTGCAACCAACTTCGGTAACCAACCCGCCTCGGCTAAACATTGATTCCGAGATATCCTTGGGCTCACAAAGATGGTCCTTTCAAATCCCCCTGTAAAAATATTTCAGCACATATACCTCAATAGTTGCATTGGTGCGCCACCGGGAACTTCCTGGGAGGTCACCCATTTTCAGCCTACGCGCTTAACTCACCCAACTCACCCCGGATCTTCGTGGCCACTTTGCATGTGAGGTTGTCAACCCCAAGCCATGCCTGGCCAACCGTTTTCCTTGGCCAGGAGTCCCTCTGGATCCCTTGATAGCACCTCATGCACTACCCTAGTCGGATGGTGTCTACCCATCCTGGGGGAGGCAATCGCTCTATGAGCATGGAGACGCACCCCCTTATATTCTCCCCCACTTAAAGTGGTGATGCCCATGGTGCCGATGCTTATACTTCCGTAAGCTCATGCAAGGATACCAGGTGTTCGCAAAATCGAAAAATGTAAATGCACGGTACTTTCACATGTAAATACACAAGGAACACATCGAGTCAACATTACATGACATAACACAACTTAGTCTCTTCAACATCTCACTTGTGCTAACTCCTGTGCTTGGGACAAAAAGTTCTAAATCACTCAACACTTTTATCACTTTGTAGCTCTCTACAAATCTGAACTACACTTCACCAAACACTCGACTCAATGTTTGATGGGATAGCCCTTCTTCAATTCCTACAACCTCTTAGGAATTTTGCATGATGTACAAGTTGCCCTGCCAAGCTCTGAGCCCTTCTTGCAAAAAATCACTCCATAACTAGAGAACCACCAACAACCTCCACGTTGATTGATGACCCATCACAAGGTTTCACTATCACTGGAACTGGTCACACCATGCTTCCACATGCAACATGAAATTCTCCACCTGATCTGGGGGCCTACTTCACCACAACTTCACCACAATGCTGCCCTTGTTCAACACTTCTACCAACACCATACCACCAATGTGCCTCTGATGCTGATCTTCTAGCAAACTTTTCACTAGGAATACCTCATTTGACCGCATGACCCCGACCGATCTACTCACCACCATTTTCAACCAACCAACACTTTCGAAAACGCAACACTTTCTTTACTCTAGAAACATAGCCACTTAAGCATCGTTCCCAACCTAAAATTCTAAGGTTTCAAAATCACCACACTTACGATTATGCCAAGGAGAGCCACTTTTTCCACTTCATGGCTCACGTATTAATATGATATCACTTCACGGACACTACATTTCAGCCATCCACAATGTACAAGTTCTATCAACAACTTTTGAGGAGTCATCGCACTAGTCGGTGCTTACGCAGCTCACGAGTTTTCAAGTTACTCTCCGCCTCTGCACTGAACTCTACCAAGTGTTATCCCTTCACTCTTCGCTGCTCGGAGTTATTTCTACACCATCCTTCACATGAAGTATCCACCTCGGTGACGTTACCCGGCCCAAATCAGATGCATCCTCCGTCATTGCCTCCTCTACATTTGAGTTCGATCAACACTAGCCTTCTTCTCCCACAAAGTCTTTAGTAACTTGCTTCAAGCTTACTTGCGATTGCACAAGAGCCAACTCTTGATACCTACATGGGTATAAAATACCCTTATCATCTGAATGCCATGCCGACCATGTCGCAACTACATGACTCCTTCCTCATCAACCCACTAGTCTCACGCCTAAGAAAGTTCACTAGCTTTAGTCATTCCATCATGACATAAATAAGGCTCAAATCAGCCCTAATACTCCATTTGGATCACTCTAATCTGCGCTGCCCTCTAGCTCGCACTCATTCTAATTCTTACGTGGAACAACACTAGTCCTCTTGATCTAGTTGTGTTGGTTTCCCGCCTTCCGATCGTCAACACTTTGGTTGATTTCAATCTTCACAAGACTCAACTCCTGATCCAATTCATCCAACAACCAACTCCCGCAAACATGCACGACTCTGCTCAACTACACAATATGTTGGGCACTTCAATCTAACGTTGCTTCACAAGCACACAACAGTCTACTTCTGCTCCGCCCAACCGCATTGGTGTCCCACCCATCCGACCACAAACGATGTTGATTGCATTGGCTCCCTAGTTTGCCAACTCACTCTTCAATCAACATCCCACACGCCTGAAGTTGAGAGCTCTTTCGCCAACTACTCATGTTGGTTTACACTCTATTCCCAACTCCAGCACCGATGCTCATTGTGCTCTATGTACCAGAGAGAGCATCACTTCAAATGATTCAATATCAGCTGTCATGCTGAGTATCAAAGAGATAAATACACATCCAAAGGCTTTGATACCATCTTTCACGGGGCTAAGCTACGCAGTGATTTCACTATCCAACATGCAAAGACTTGAGACACTACTTTTTTCACTCACCTTAGAGGATCAAGCTACTCCGAGGAAGTCCCGACTACACCTTCATTCCATCTCCCGTTCCCAATGCATCACTAACTTATGCACAAGTGAACCCTTCCAACACCTTTCACAACTGCCCATATAATTGTTCCGAAGACCACTTGCCGAATACCATGGCTGCCCATACAACCACCGGGAGCTCTTAATATGCCTTCTTAGTTCACCGGAGGAATGTAGAACTCATGCATCCACGACTCATCACTCAACCAGCTCTCCAATGCCGCTGCTAGCTTATCAAACATCCAAATGTTCTGCACAAACGCCACTAAGGAACATCACATGCACCTTTCTATCATCCATCCATGAGTCTTTCGAGTTTCCATGCCGGTCCACCTACACATGCACCAACAGGGAAGTCCTCCTCGTAAGTGCTTCCGGGTGTGAGCCTCTACTCACCCCAACCTACCACTTGATTACATCACCCTATTCCACAACACCAAATATCCCCTCGCTGGGAGCACTGCAAGCTCACCATCTTTGTAGACCACATCACATGCGGGTGAGGTACACTTCTTCCCTCGGCTCGATCCAACCTCTGATCTCACCCCAATGCCATGGCCACTGACATCACCGTGCCTACTCTTTGAGACACCCATCCACGTCTAGACGGCATTGAATCCTACTCAAGTCTTCTTCCTTAGTTGTTATCTCACCACACCGCAACTTTATCCATGATGTCCTTGATCGAGCTCATAATGTCACACATCACCGTGTGAACCATCCTCTGTCCCGTCATGAGACTCAAACCATCATACCTGCGCACCCACTTCGCATCCACGCTTCCGCTACACCTCTGATACATCTATGTGAGCACTCAACTCATCTATGTTGTTTAACCTCTGCAAGGTTGAGGAGTTCTCCACACTTGGCTTGCTCGTGTCCGAGTTACTTCTCCTCTGTTTCGACCTCCGGATCCCAGTCTCACTCCATCATGCCTCTTGGTTGTTTCCTACATGACCTCTACTTCTAAGGATGTTGCCACCTCAAAGGTCTCCCCAAGTCCACTGTCAGTTAACACTCGAGTCCCACTGCTGATCCATGATGTACATCACTGCATGGACATACTCTACAAGGGTAGAGTATATCTCCAAGGTTTCTTGAACACCCCATCCTCTGAATGTCCAAGTGCACCAAGTGTTCCATGCTCCACTTGGTGTGGGGTTGTGAGATCACCATGTTGGTCTCATTGTCTCCCATGCTCATCTCTGTCTCATTAGGCTTGCGTTGCACTCTCAACGTAATGCCTCTATCATACAAGGTATTCATGCTTAAACCAACTCGCTCGCCACCGTATTGCTCTCATGAGTTGCCTAACTCGCTCCGCATACATTGGGTAAGTTCTTCACTCCAAGAAACCTTACACTTTGTTCCTAAGTGCAACAAACTTTTCTCACCAACCCACCTCATTCAAACCTTGATTCGAGATATCCTTGGGCTCACAACATGGTCCTTTCAAATCCCCCATGAACAACTCTTTCGAGTACATATCCCTAAAGAGTTGCATTGGTGCACCACCGGGAACTTCCTAGAGGTCACCCATTTTCAGCTGCGTGCTTAGCTCGCCCAACTCACCCGGATCTTCTCAGTAGGCCACTACATGTGAGGTCATCAACCCCAACCCATGCCTGCCAATCAGCTTACCTCGGTTGGGAGTCCCTCTCGGCTCCCTGGATAGCGCGTCGTGAACTACCCTAGTCCAATGGTGTCTGCCCATCACTGGGAGGTGGTCACTCTATGAGCATAGAGATGTTCCCCTTATAATTGAAATGCGTGAATCATTTGCACCTGTAATAGCTCGACCACTTACTCTTCTTTAGGCCCATGTTTTTTCACTGTAACGTTACCCCGCATTGCGATCGATCAGGCCCGAAAGATCTCGAGCTCACCCCTAATCTGTTCGATGATGCTTCGAGCATTTACCTATAATTATTTTCTTCCAATGCATGCTAAGTTTGAACATTTCTATTTCCAATTGAATTGGCCATAACTCGGTCAACCAAGTTGTTACCTTTGTTCTATAGAAATCACTACTCGTAACACTACTCCTAGGATCCAAGCTCATCTGTGACCATTTCTAAATCATTTAACCTTTCCTTTGACACGGTTCAAGACTCACGTAATTGATCTATTCATCTAGTTCAACAAGCCAAACTCCTCCTTCCATAGACTTGGCCGACCTGTGAACTTACCGCTTTTGAGTTTCATTCTCGTCGCTTGCCAAAACCAACCCGATATGGAAATAGTTATTCGCATGCATGTTTTGACTGTGAGTTTGGATCATTTCCTATTTGATCTCCTTTGATCCTTCTTGAGCTTGATCTGTGCTTATCCTAAAAGTTCCATGGTTAAGGTTTCTTTCTAAACTCGGTGACTTACTAATTAACTCAGATGGTCCAACGTTTAATCCTTGCATCATAAACTTAGCTCAATCTAAAATTTCCTCGCCACTTTAGCTAACGGAACTCAACACTCCCTCATCATTCACTTGCCCAAGTAGCATCATGTCAAGCTCCTTTCATTCTTCTCATTTATCCTCAAAGGCATACGTTCTTCCCATCATGTGGCTCATCTCATCCTACTAGTATGATGGCCGAGTTGGCCTTTTCACATCCCACACGAGCTTCCCTTAAGCTCCCAACAACCTCCTAAAACCTTTTTACTTGGTTCCATACCAAGCTCGACTTCATGTATAATCTAATCTTGTCAACATTGCATTTGAACTCATTTGCTTGCATGCCTCTCATCTCGCTAATAACCCCATATCAAATGGAAATTCCTTCGCTATCCCAAACACCACGTCTTCCAACGAATCCTGAGCGATTAACTCTTTATGTTAACTTATTAATCAGGTCTTCAACATTTGTCACATTGACAACCTTGCATGATTAGCGCTAATTGGTTGGAGTGACCACATGCTCGTCACATTCCCTTGGTGGTTCTGACACTCCCTATAGGAAAGGAGTCATGAGTTTCCCTGGCCCATTGGCTCGATTCTTCCCCACTTCCACCTTTACGGACTTCAGACGCCATCTTACCAACACCCAACTTGATGATTTGGCCCCTGACCTCTCATTTTCCATGATGAATGGCCTCAAGTGGATGAACCATGATGTGAGTATGATCTTATCATGAACTCTTTCGAGCTACTACTTTCCTTCTAGTTCCTCTACTCAACTCAGTTCCCTATTAGGATCACCTTCATTGCTCAGTCAAATCCTATAGTGCAATGAGCTCGTGCTCGGTGATCCTAACAACTAGCTAGATCGAGTGACTCCAACATTTCTCCTTGGCGTATGCGTAGCTTGTTCTCAACTCCGAGTTGATCTTCCAACTAGTCGTGTATGCCGATCAATATTCTCAACTCATTCTATGCTAAGACGTTGTTATTCATCGATCTCTATGAATTCCATGGGGAATCGATCGAGCTTGTATTCATTGAAACCACCTTGGCTTCATTAACATGTCTAAAGCCTCCACGTTGAGTCAATGAGCCACTTTTCTAAGTCATTCTTTGAGCTCAATGTGTATTTCTTGTTTTCCCCTCTCAGATCTAGCTTGATTCTACCAATCGACCTCTGTGCCGATCCTAAGCTTGTTCTAATGTGTAAACTTCAGTATGCATTATTAGAACTGAGGTGGTAATAGAAACATAATACGACCTCTAAAACATGATTTCTTAATTTTAATAAATTTCTCACACTCCTTGGTAGAAAGTGGGCCCACAAATGCCAAATTACATACTATAGGAAAAATCATTAACTTCTAAGACCTAAAACATGAAAACACTCCGAAATGATCCCGAAATTTCTCGTAACACCAAGATGTTCCTTTGAAAAAATGTTTTCCTATAATTTTCCAAGATGTTTCATGGACGAGTTTTTTGGTCCTAGGGTCCAATTGACCAATATTTTCCAATTGTACCATGAGTGCAAAATTTGATAACACTAGGTCAGATCACCGATTACTTCTTTTTGTCATAGAGTCCTATGATATCGTTACTTCAACTTTGGTTTACCATTGAACTTCCAAAACTATAAATGTTTTCCCAATAACACATCAAATCAAAAAATTTGAAATATTTTACTTCTCGTCTCATCAAAAGCAAAAATATTATCACTAAATCACAACACCCTCGATCTGTCAAGTGTGTATGCTTGAGCTACTGATGTAATTGGCTAACATCGGACAATCTCTCGAGTTGTGGACTTGTTACTTGAGATGGAAATCCAAAGAAGGTTGGTTCCTCTTCCTAATCCCACTACTACAACTACTCTTAATGCAAGAAAAACACCTAACTAATCATATCCTAATACTTCCAAGGAGACATGGAGAGAGAGTGTATGATAAGGGAAATCCTACACTAAGGGGTGGTGATAGCACCAAGAAAAGGGGTTTCTAGATAGTCCTAAATACCTAATAATAGAGAAAGATGAGAATGGAGAGGATGGACCATCATCACAGACCAAGTATATACACACAATACACCATTTTCAAATAAGCACAACCAGATTTAAGCATGAAATGAGAATTAGAAGATGCATAGTCACCTACAAACATGAAGAAAGGAAATAAAAACAACAAAAACTAATGGAAAGATAGAAAAGTATTCACAAAACATCAACTTTATTTCCCAAGAGTATGCACAATACATCATTATAGTAGGGAGATACAATATTCACCATTATATATCTCAAATATACAGGATTTAAGCTCCACAATCATCCTCGTAGGGAAGAAGAAGGGAGTGAAACACCAAAAATGTCCAACCTTTTACAATTGTGCCCTACTTTATAATTTATAGAAATGTGAGGAGAAGAGAGAGAATATGTGAATCCCGAATGCATGCCTTCATTAACAATAAAAATTAAATTAATGATGTGAAAGAAGTATGTGAAACTTGTAAAGCCCATTCCCTTCGTGACTTTGCTTGCTGAGAATAAAATGGCCTCCATGCTTTATAAATGGTGGTGGTTGGTTGTTATTGTGCATTAGAGTGCAAAGGAATTTTTCCATTTTTACTACCTTTCCGTCACCAATTTTTTTTTTTCCAATTATCCATTCTACCCGAGGGGGTGAAAATGGATAACACTTCTTATTTCAACTTTACTAGGATATTATTAGAAGAAAGGTGGTGCAAGCTGTTCAGGATTTTTTAATTATGGTATGCTACTTAAACATGTTAACCATACCTTTATAGTCTTGATTCCCAAAGTGACTAGAGCCAAATATCTCAAGGAATTTAGACCTATCATCCTTTGTAACACTCTTTATAAGATCTGATCTAAAATATTAGCCTTCAAACTTAAGGAGTTTATTCACAAGTTCATCTCCCCCAACCAAGGTGTCTTTATCCCGGGAAGGTAGATCGTGGATACTATTGTAATAATCCATGAAATAGTGCGCTTAATGGAGAAATCAAATAAGAAAGATATGATGGTGTAACTTGATATGCATAAGGAATATGATATAATCTCATGGAAATTATTAGGCCTTCTTATGGAAAAGTGGGGCTTTGATCCTAAGGTAATCCAATTGAATAGGGAATATACTTCTACACCTTGTTTCTTGGTCCTCATCAACGGAAAAACTTAATGATTCTTCAAAACTGAGATAGGACCGCATCGGGGGTCCACTTTCTCCCTTCCTCTACATTATTTTTGCAGAATACCTCAGTTGCATCTGTCATAGAGAAATGTTAGATAGAATATTATCAGGTATCAAGGTGGTTAATGGAATTGAAAACCTCATTCTACACCAATTTTTTGATGACACCTTCCTTTTGGGGAAAGAAGATGTTAATGAAGCTAGATCCTTTAAATAAATCATTAAGGATTATGAGGAGGTATCAGGACAACTCATTAATTTTCACAAAATCTCTTAATTCTTCATAAATGTTAATCCATAACAACAAAGAAGATTAGTTGACATTATGGGATACAAAATCAAAGCAATACTTGACAATTATTTGAGGATGTCATTATGTGGTAGCAATATGGCATTGGAAACTTGGAACCCTCTTATTGAAAGGTTCCAAAAAAATTTCCTTATGGAAAGGTGCCCTCCTCTCAAAAGTTGGAAACCCAAAGTTCTTTATATTTCCTTACATGGGGTGACCATATAATATGTCTATTTTCAAAATTCCAACCAAAATTAAAATTACCATTTAAATAATTAAATAATTATTTTTATGGTCTCGACACCGAGGAAAAAGCTAGAATACACTTGATTACCTAGGAGAAAGTTACCAAACCAAAAAGGTATTGTGGTATCGGTCTAAAATTTTTACAGATCATGAATGAAGAATTGATAACAAAGATAGCTTGGAGAATGTATAAGGAATAATGTCTCAGGGTGGATATATCTTGCAAGTGAAATATCTCGCATAATGTTGGCGAAAGGAAGGATTTTTTTATCTTTGGATGAGATCCAAAAAGGATCCATTTTTTGGCACAATATTATTCAATGCAGAACCTTCTTCTTAAAGGGTTGATGTGGAATCTAGGGGAAGGTTATAGCATTAGCTTCTAGGACGATCCATGGTCTGATAAAAATCCCACAGGTATGATCGAACCATGGATTAAGCTTAAACTACATTATTATCAGGTCTTATAGGTAAGGGTCAAAATTATCGGGTCTTCATAATAAAGAATAGAACTAGGTTACCATCCTCCCCATGGTTATACTAGACTTGTTAGACCATTTGAGGATATTAATATTAAATTAAGGAACTTTCATATCCTCAATAAATCAGAAATGATGAGATGATCTCGAGAAAATATATCTTAGGAAAATATGAAGTTAAATTAGGTTATGACCTTTCCTTTGAGGATGACGAGGAGCAAAAATACTAGGATAAAGTTTGGAATAAACACCTTATACCCAAAATAAATTTCTTCATTTGGGAATCAATCCATAACAAAATCCGTATTGTTGATAATTGTACCCACAAAAATTTGCATGGTGTTACATTGTTGGAAAAATTCAAATCCCTAATGATGATAAATATCGCCCAATGATATCTAAGTCTAATTCCTTTCTTACTGCAACATGTTCTTGTAGCTTATTGTACCTTACTTTTCTATTTTCTAGCTTTTCTAGTTTTCCTTAGTTTTTTAACATTTTACCTAACTTTTTGGCCTTAAGTTACGTAACTTTCACCGTGCTTACAAAAAGATGGTTTTACTAGAGGGGTGGTTGTGAAATCAATGTGGTGGTGAAACCACCACTCTATGTAGATTGGATGTTCCATGTGCTTTTATCTGGGACATAAAAAAACTTGTTCTATACACATGTTTCCTTCTACTAACTCACTTTTCTCACATGTTTCTTGACCAAATCAGGTGTTTTTGAGCTTGATATATGCGTATGAAATTATCCTCATGTACTTACTATTTTTAGTAGGTTGATTGCATCTCCTATGATTGATGTGGCACTTTTTGGTTGTCAAGTGGTGGACCACTTATCTACCAACTTTATATAAAAACAAATATTTTTCTCAAGCATTGGTTAGAGTCTTTTGATTTATAATTGCACCGTTATGTTTTCAAAATACCTGACAAGAAGTGCACAAGAATTTTTTTAATTTGTCTTATTACTCTCTTACTTACATTATTACCAGATCGCCTACAAAAACTAGCTCCAACACTCCTTCATTACTTCCGTATATTACTAACATAGCTCCCTAGACACATTTGAACATCTCATTTTAAAATAAGTTGAGGGAATAAAAATCATAACCAACGTTAGAATTGTCTCGCACTACATTTCCAAATTAGAGGTGCTATTACATTTGTATATGCCTTCTTTATTTAGATAGATTTCAAATTATAGTCTTTTAGAATATATTTATTTTAAGGTAGTAGAATTTACTGTAGTTTTCATTTTCCTATAAGAAGCTTCCATTGAGGATTTCTTCTCAACTCATCCATGTGGATTTGTCTGGGAAGAATTCAGAGGAAGTTCTTGTGCACAAAGTTTTGTTAATTCTTCACTATCAAATTATTTGTAGAGTTTATTGCATTCATTATTCAGATCCCATTAGCATATGATACAAGCTTCTATTGAGTGTTTCATCCATTCATATCCCTATGGATTTGTATGGGAAGTGAGTTTGAAGAAGCTTCTATGTCTTAGGCATTAGTTTTAGTTTCTACATATTTAGAAAGCTTTTGTAGATCCTATTATTTTACCGGGGAATCTTCAGGAAGAAATTTCTTCTAAGAAGATTTTCAATCTTCTTGTGATTCTAAGGTAGAACCAGAGGAAGTCATATCCAAAATTACAAATTAGGAAAATCTTCTTTTTAATTAGATTAGATTAAATTCATTCTACAATAGGGAAATATCCACATCCACTATTTCACTGTTTATTTTATTTTATTTTAGAGTAGAAGTAATTTCCATTTAATTAGAAGCAATTATATTGTCTATGTAGCATTTCTTCATTTAATTCCAAAAAACCAAGAAAATCCCCAAAAACATTAGATTAAATTAGTTAGTTTCTTTTATTTGTCTTATTTCCTTTCTTTTAAAAATAATTGAAAATACAAAAACAAGTAGATTAAATTTACTTCATCGTTTCATTAATTAGTTTCATTTTGTTAAATTAATTAGTTGCACATAGATTTAATTAGATCCAAGGAGAGTAATCAATTTAGTTTAATTTAAATTTGTTTGCCTTCATTTTTAATTTAAGCACAAAATTAATTACAAGATTTAACACAACTCCTTACATTTCCTTAGTTGGCCTAGGTCATCCAAACATCGACCTTGCATCTAGTGGATTCTTTGTGTATTTGTTTATTTCCTTAGGTTGATTTTTCACATGTCAACATGACCATCCAAGGTCCGAGGAAACCCAGAAAATGAGTGTGTGATCAAAGAGTTCCATAACCAAATACCATTACACAACTGACAAATATTGATAAGGGATTCAGATAAATTATAGGCCAAGACACACCACTTTCACTAAGTATCATCTCATAACTAATAGCCTTAAAAAATGAATCAGATAAAAATAATGAGTTCTAGCATAATCAGCTTGGCTGATACGAGATTCTAAAATCCATAGATCTTTCCTTCTCACACGTCTCCTCTCACACCTCTATGACCTTGTTTGGATATTTTTATGCGGTAGACGTAGGATGGTTCCCATATATCTCATAGCCCATTTGAGGTATATTTAGTGATTTTGACATTGATTTAAACCTTCATGCATCCATTATCCTTAATCTTTCCATTTCATTGGAACAAGTTAGACAGTGTTCATTACCTTAAATGAGAAAATTCCCATAGTGCCCATGGAAGACATTCATTTTCCTTGATCTACCTTTTAGCCATTTTCAGCCCTTTTTTCATATGTTCCACATATCCATTCCATAAAAATATTTCCATATCACATCGACTTTCTCGACACAACCTCGAGAGGCCGAGTGCATCCTAGAGTCACGTGTTGATTCTTAAACATACAAAATTGGTGAATCCAATGTAAAGGACTAGTTCCTTTTCCTTTCATATTTTATTTATTTTCTTTCATCCATTCTTCTCCTCTCCCATTATTCTACAGGTGTTTATACACCCCCCGAATATGTTTGGTTAGGAATATAGTTGGCCCATATTGGGTCTTCAAGCTTATTATTACTAGATGGGTATGCAACAATTTCCCTCACTACCGTGATGAGACAATAACTACTCACAAAAATTTTATTCACCTCACACTCCTCCTAAATATGCCAACACTAACTCATCGCTTATGATTGAGGAGATCATTCAACCTAATTATAATCCACAACGAGATTTCTCCGCATATAATAATATGACGTTAACGAGATAAAAGGGATTTTATTTGCACATTTTTCCTAGACCTAAAATCAGCATGTAGTTTGATACCTATTCTTCTTACCTTTCACGAAATGATGAACTCTAGCATGCTTCACTCGAAGAGGTGAGCGTATTAATGCTATAGACCAATCCATGGATAGGATGCTAGGGTATACTTATGTTCATCTTCAGAACAACACTTCCACCCCTCCTACAATATAAAATATGCATAAAGACAGGTGATCCACCAAGGATCAATTCATAGCAGGATATCATAGCTTGTGAAACCCAACTAGGATCGACACATGCCTAAGCTAATTATAATACCTTCATCATGCAATGTGATTTAAACATTAGCTAATAGAGTTAGGGAGTTATAAATTTCCCAACCTTCTCTTTCTACAACATTTTTCAGGGCAAGGAAAATTCCCCACCACGTTCAAAACTATAACTATGTTCCCTCTACAATGTTACCTTCTTTGGTCTACATGAGTGTTCCTAGCCATAGATACCTCCTTACTAGATCGAGACACGCTAGGTATGACCTCTCATTCTTCATATGAATATCCTCCACATGCACCATACAAAAGTGTGTTCTCAAATTCCATCCCAAATGGCCATGTGATGTTCCCTGGTTTCAAACCTACCAATCCGTATCAAAAAAATGTTCCCCCATACCTTCACATATATTCTAAATCACCGCAAGGGGACACATTTTATTTTCTTGGTTTGTATGCTTAGAATCAGGGGATGATTTATTCCCCTGCAAATGCTTATGCTACACCATATCAACTTGTTATTCCACCTCCACCTCCCCATCAAGGGTCATCTATGGTTGAGTCTTATCCAGTTGGCACGTATTTCAAATATCTCAAGGAGATCCTTGAATTTACTATACAAAGTGTAATTCTCCCATGACCATTGCTGGATATTCCAAGATTTAAAGTGGTGGGGATCCTAATAATCACATCAAAGTGTATGCGATTTCAATTAGAGAGCTAATCCCACGGGATGTGGTTGTAGCTAAGATATTCCCAAAACCCTTAAAGGTATTTCTATTAAATGGTACTATATAATACATGAAGCCTCGATTCATTGATTTAATTAACGTATTTCAAAGTTCAAAAAGGATTTTGATATGAACAAACCTTTAAAAATAGAAATAAGACAATTCCTTCACATTAAACAAGAGCATAATGAATCTACCACCCATTTCATCCAGAGGTGGAGATAAGTCCTCTACTCCTCGGCTAGTGCTCCGAACTTGGAGAAAAAGAGCTTAGTTCAATACCCAAACCAATATCTGAACTAGTTTCCAAATCAATATCAGAACCAAGGCTAGAGGCCTCCAAACTTCAACTACAATAACCAACAACAACAAAATGAACTATGGGCCGAAAAAAACTAGAACCATAGACCTCATGACTATGATCCTAACTTATACTATGGGTTTCATAGGGTTATAGAACATGATTCTCAGATGTGTCACGATTGTAATAAATTAATATAATGGATTCCAAAAGACCAGATACAATTCTTCATTGAGATGTTTTTCTCTAATCCCATGAAACTTTGTGCAAAACACTCACATACGAAGCTTGTTTCTAAACAAAACGCTAATATAGGGATCTACAAAGACACCTTCCCAACATGTCCCGAGAATGGGAAGCTTAATCCTCGTGGTAATAACAAGGGGATTTTTATTGGGTGTGGAGCATGTTTTTGTTCTTTTCAAATCAGTATTGAAGTGTTGGAGTTCGAACGGTTAAGTTTGGAGTCTTGAGAGCATTCAGTAATCGTCGCATCATATGACGTTGTTGTGGCGTTATCAAGTTAAGTTGTAGTTAATTGGATGTCAACGTCATGACCAAATTTTCTATACATGGGAAGATGAAAGATCATGAATTTCAAACTTATAGGGTCGGCTTTAGGACTTCTTAAAAGGATCCTAATCCTATAAATAAAGGTGTTAGGGTATATTGTAAATATCTTGAGTGTTCAAGAGGTCTTTAGTCTTAGTGATCAAGGTTAAGTAATTGGGTGTCAATTGTGGTTTAGATGTGGTTTAACATCTTAGGAATTCTATTGTGAGTTTATAAATGAGAAAATACTTGTGAGAGTTTTTTTACTCTTGTTGATAATAAAATATGAGCAAGTTATTAGTGGACGTAGCCCACTTGGGTGAACCACGTTAAATCTTATCTTGTCTTTTTGTTTTGCATTATTTATTTATGTTACTATATTTTTATAAGTATAATTATACTATATAGTTTCATCTTTATGTGATTTGAGGAATTGTTTCCGCATATTTGTTCTGTAATTCCTAGCAGCTTGAATGCATCGAGCTTTGGTGGTTTTTTTCTAAAGTGGTAAATCACAGGGAAAGTTTAGCTTGAGTGGGAGCTATGGTGGATGAGGGAAGATCGAGGGTTGATAATTTAAATGGGAATAACTTTGGTTTGTGGAAGATGCAAATGGAGGATTAATTATATCGTAAAGGACCTCCATGTTCCTTTGGATGGAAAAAAAAAAAAAAGAAACCTACACCATGTCGAATGAGGATTAGGAGTTGGGCTGGATAGAAAGGCACTTAGGAAAAGTTATTTATGCCTTGCATCATTTTTCGATTTCAACATATCATAGGAGAAGACCATGGAAGGTATCATTAGTACGTTGGGAATTTAAATGAAAAACCCTCTACCTCTAATAAAATATTTTTGATGAAAACATTATTTAAGATGAATATGACTAAGAATTGTTTTGTTTCGATAATTTGAATGAATTTAATACGGTTGTGAGTATGTTAAAATCAATAAAAATTAAATTTGATGATGAATTCAGGATTTGTTGATCTTGTGCTTCTTCTGCTAGATAATGGGACAACTTGGTTATGGTTGTAAATAATTCGAAGTGTCTAATAATTTAAAGTGAAGTTTGAGGATGTAATAGGTTTGATCCTAAGTGAGGAAATATGAAAAGATGAGCACTTGGATATTATTTTACTTCTGGAAAATATTTCACTATGGAGAGTAGAGGGAGACAAAGAAAAGAGGGAAAGGTAACCGTGGGAAGTCGAATGATCACAAGAAGTCGTAACCCAAGTTTAAGTTAGAATATTTACACTTTGTGGGAAGGTTGGTCATGCTAAGAAAGATTGTTGGGATCTTCGTGATAATAAGAAGGAGGAGGAGGAAACTAAAGAGGTAAATTTGGCATGGTAGGTGATGTTTTCCAGGATGCCTTAATTATTTCTTTAGATAATATTGATGAATCTTGGGTGTTAGATTGAGGGGATACTTTCCATGCCACACCAAATAGACATTGATTTATTGATTTTTTTAAAGGTTATTTTTGACATGTATATCTTGGTGATGATGAACCATGCAACATAGTAAGGAAAGGTTATGTTCCAAAGTGAAAATGTAGAATCAGAACACATGGCTACTTAAGGATGTCAAGCATGTGCCTAAGTTGAGGTGGAAAATTGATATCAATGGGTCGGTTGTGTAGTGATGGTTGTACGATTAGTTTTACAACGGATTCTTGGAAGGTTACCAAGGGAGATCTTGTGGTTGCAAGAGGTAAGAAAACTGGTACTTTGTATTTAACCAGTGGTGCTGATTATTGTAATTTAGTTGCTGCAGATGGAGATGAAAATTTGTGGCACTAAAGACTCGGTTATATGAGTCAAAAGGGCATACAAATTATAAAGGATAGGTTGTCTGATTAAATGAGTTATATTTGGACTTCGTGAGGACTATGTTTATGGGAAACATAAGTGAGTGAGATTCTCAAGGTTGGACCCACCGAAAGGAGGGTAAGTTAGAGTTAGTGAATACAGATGTATGGGGTCCAACTAAGGTAAAATCTATTATTGGTTCATGTTATTATGTCACTTTCATTAATGATGCAACTAGAAAAATTTGGGTATATTTCATTACAAATAAATGCATGTGTTTGAAACTTTCAAAGATGGAAAGCCTTGGTTGAGAATGAAACAAGTCTCAAGTTAAAATGTCTCCGATCGGGATAATGGAGGGAGTATTGCAACAATGAATTTCTTGATTACATTTCAAATGGGATCCGTAGGAAAATAAACATTCCAAATAATCGACAAGAAAAATGGAGTGTTAGAGAGAATGAACAATAAAATCAAGGAGTGTGCTAGGTGCACGAGGTTACATGCGGGGCTCTACTCATGTTTTGGGCGTAAGTGGTAAGAACAATCTGTTTATATGATTAACAGAGGACCACCGTATGGCTTTACATGGAGGTATACCTCGAGGATGCTTGGTCCGGTAAAAAATTGATTACTCATTTCTTAGAGTATTTGGATGTGAGGTATTTTTCACATTAATTAAGATGATAAAGCACCAAGTTAGAGGCTAATTTTAAGAAATCCACCTTTTTGGATATGGTGAGGATGACTTTGGTTTCTGTGTTTGGAGTCTTAAGGAAGAAAATGGGTTGGTATAGAGATATTGTATTTAATTAAAAAGTAATGTATAAAGATCAGTTTGCAAGACTAAAAAGAGGAACCAAAGAAATAATACATAGTGTTAGAGGACATTGCGTGAAAACAAGGTGACCAAGGGGGGCCGCGTTTAGGTGCAACATGTTCCAGCATAGTCAATTCAGGCTCCTACTCATCAAGAACCCAAAAATACTTGAGGTGAGAAGGTATTTTAGGGTAAGAAGGTAACCTGAATGTTTTGCTCCATCTTTGAATTATTTATTTCTCACCGATTGGAGAGCTAAAGTGCTTTGAGGAAGCAGTGCGAGTGGATGTGAGGAAGAAGTGGGAGTAGGCCATAGATGAAGAGCATAGATCTCTAATGGAGAACCAAGATTGGGATCTGGTGGAGATACTCGAGGGCAAGAGAGAATTGCAGAAAAAGTAGTTGTATAGAATAAAAGAGTAATATGGAGGTAGGAAAAGATACAAGGCCCCATTGGTGGTCAAGGGATTTACACAGAAGAAAGGTATAGAATTTGATGAAATTTTTTTCTCCTGTTGTTAAAATTACTTCTATTTGGACTATTCTTGGTTTAGTACTAGTAGAAGACCTGCACTTAGAGTAGTTGGATGTGAAGAATGCATTCCTTCATGGTGAGTTGGAGGAGGAATTGTATATGCAGCAGCCATAGGGTTATGAGGTCAAAGGGAAGGAGAGGTTAGTGTGCAAATTGAATAAGAGATTGTATGGCCTGAAACAAGCTCCATGGCAGTGGTACAAGAAGTTTGATAGTTTAATGTAGGAGAAGGGTTACTCCAGGTGTCACTCAAACCATTGCGTGTACATCAAGAAGTTTCTTGATCGTAGTTATATTATTTTGTTCCTGTATTTAGATGATATGCTTGTTTGCGAGGAAGAACATGAAGGAAATAAAGGTACTTAAGAAGCTAAACTAGGTGACTCCTTTGCTATGAAGGATTTAGGGGTAGAAAAAATCCTTAGTATGAGAATAACTCAAAAGAAGAAGGAGAGGAAGCTTGTATTATCTCAAGAAAAGTACATAAAGGTCTTAAAGAGATTTAGTATGTAGGATGCTAAGCTGGTTTGTACTCCTTTGACATGTAACTTTAAATTATCAAAGGAGCAGAGTCCCAAGTCTCGAGGAGGATGAAATATAGATTTCAGTGGTACTATACTCATCAGCAATCGGTAGCTTGATGTATGATATGGTATGCACTAGGCTTTGACATTTCCCATGTAGTGGGAGTAGTGAGCAGGTTTATGAGTGATCTAGGTAGAGAGCAAAGGCATGCAGTGAAGTGGATCCTTTGGTATTTGAGAGGGACTATGGGAGAAGAATTGTGTTTCATTGGATCGAGACACTACACTACACATAGCTATGTAGATTCGGATAAGGTAGGAGATTTGGACAAAGCATGAGGAGCATAAAAGGTTATTTATTTATGGTTGGTAATACATTGGTGAGTTGGATTTCATGGTTACAAAGGGTTGTGGCTTTGTCAACCATAGAGGATGAGTATGTTGCTTCCATAGAGGAAAGAAAGGATATGATTTGGCTACAATAGTTTCTTGATGAGTTGGGTCATAAGAAGGAAGTTGGGAGAATACACAATGATATTCGAGAGCTATTCATTTGGTGAAGAACTCCACTTTCCACTCTAGGACGAAGCACATTTAATCGAGATATCATTTCATTGGGGAAAATTTGGAAGAAGATAAGTTGAAGCTGAAAAAGGTTCATACCAGGTTAGAATCCTCATGGATATGATGACCAAGGAGGTCACGAGGGAGAAGTTGAAGTTTTGTTAAAATTTTATTGGTCTTCATGGTTGATAATGAAGGGTTGAGAACTTTTCGGGAAATAGTCTCCAAGTGGGATATTGTTGGGGTGTGGAGCCTGTTTTTTGTCTTCTCAAATTAGTATTGAAGTTTTGGAGTTCGAACGGTTAAGTTTAGAGACTTAAGGAGCATTCTATAGTCATCTCATATGACATTACCTGTGAAACAGGATTGTGGCGTTACTATTAATTAATTTATCGACATCGTGACATTTTTTTCTTACCATGGGAAGATGAAAGATCACGACTTTCAAACTTCTAGGGTTGGATTTAGGAATTCCTAAAAGCATTGTAATCCTATAAATAGAGGTGTTAGGGTATCTTGTAGATATATTAATTGTTCAAGAGGTTTTGAGTCTTGGTGATCAAGGTTAAGCAATTGGGTGTCAATTGTTGTTTGATGCTAGTTTAGCGTATTTGGATTTCTCTGGCAAGTTCATAACTAAATCGAGAGAAGATCTGTGAGATTTATTTTACTCTTTTGTTGATAATAAAATATGAGTAAGTTCTTGGTGACGTAGCCCACATTTTGTGAACCATGTTAAATCTTGTCTTGTCTTCTTTTGTGTATTATTTATTTATGCTATTATATTTCTCAAGTGTAATTTTGCTATATAGTTTCCTACCTGCTTTGTGATGTGAGGAATTGTTTCCGCATATTTGTTCTCTAATTCCCGATGCATCTCATAGAAATAATGATCATGAAGTCTCTACGGCCATGGATCCTTGAGTAGCTCCTCCTTTGGACTATTAAAACTCGACTAAAATTATAGGATTAGTTGATATAGAAATTGAACTAAGAAGTTAGCGCATCAACTCACACTATGATTATTCTTAACAAAATATTCCTATTTATCCTTCAATGTTAGATGATGAAACATTATCTCCTAAGCTTGATGCAAGCGCCTATGATTTGATCACGAGACATCTCGAATAAGACCTTTTATCGATTTCCTTCCTAGATTTATTAAAGAACCCCCCTACACATCGATAATATTTACTAAAAGTGTTAGGTATTGACCATATAATGCATGCAACCCCTCCTCTCGAAATCCCAAATCAATTATAGAGACTTTTATTTATATCCCTGGGGGAAAATCGAGAGATATGTTGGGTTTTTATTTGATATTAGCAAGATGCCTACCGACACCGAGTTATAATGAAGAGCTGATCTCGCACTACACCTATAGGTTTATATTTACAACAACTACATTAAGAATGAAACCATAGATGATGGGGATGCTATTAATATATCCTATTTCTTGTTTCTATAAAAGTTAGGCTATGGAGAGATGAATTTTTCCTCAACACGAAACACATTGAGAGGCTATGATAGCCTTAAAGTAGCCTCTAAAGAGAACCATAGTGCTTCAAGTTACTCTTTTAGATAAGACTTTATTGACTGATTTTATATTATAGATTGGGAAACTAACTATAATATGATTCTTAGTTAACCCTAGATTCATAGGATGAAGGAAATTCCTTCTACGCTATTCCAAGAAGTTAGATTCTTGTACTTAGGGAAGGTCTTTGTGTCTTAAGGTAACCTAAAGCCATTTTTATATTAATTTGGCCAATTTAAAGAAGAAACTAGGCGTTCATACTAAATTTGAGCTTCCGAATAATCAATTAAACAAGCCACAATGATTAATACCTATTTCCTAACTTGTTTCTACAATCGAGTCGAAACCCCAACGCAATCAAAGGGGTTGATCTTATTGAAAACAAGGCTATAGTAGTGGAAACTGTGTCAACAAAAACTACAGTTAAATTTTTTAAGAATTTGGATAATGATATTCATATCATTCTCCCATTCGAATATTTGGGAATCGGTCATGCTCTTGGACTCATCTCTCTTCGCCAATGGCGTTGAAGAGGTTTGTATGGTTGAAATTTTGGATGTCAAGGAAGAAGACACTAAATAGGATAAAATTTATATTTTCCTCGATGAATGTTGGACTCTCAACTATGATGGTGTAAATTGCCACTTTGTGCTGGGTTGCGGTGATCCTCACTTCCCCTTAGGGGAGCGTCATGCCTTTTTCCTTTAAGATGAAATTTGAGTGTAGAAAAAATAGCACTGAGTATGAAGGCCTACTTCTTGGTCCTATCGTGGAAAAAAGGATGGGTGTGAAAACTTTGTAGAGTCTTGGTTGACTCTCAAATAATTACTAATAAAGTATCAAAAGTTTATGAGACCAGGGAATAACACCTACAAATCTAATCTTCCATTCTTGAGCTTTAATGGCTAGGATTTTATCTCCATAGAATATATTCCACAAGAACAAAACCTATTGGTTGATTCTATGGCTAATTCATCCTCTCATTTTTTCCAAGTGAGGACCTAAAATAAAATGAGTTCATTTTTTTATTCTGAGCTAAACCTTTGGTTCAAAGGATGCCAACCAATGTAATTTTGGAATACGTCGAGACTGAGAATGATCCTATCACTTTGGATTTCTTTGAAAATTACAAGAAAATATTAAAATACCTCAATTTTACAGTTGATCTTCCTCCTGCGCACCAAAATAAGGGATTTTCCCTTATACCTCACCCTTCCTCCTACTTTGGAGATCAAATGATGAACTCTTCCTCATCAGAATATTTTGAGATCTATGAAGTTGAGGAAGAAGAGATGGAGTTACCTCTATCCCCACCTAAGTTTAAAGAGGGTAATGCCTCTTTGATTAAAGAAATGATAGATATAAACATAAAGATGAAAGAGGAACCCAAAATTATGAAACTTGGTTCCTCATCACACTAGAAAAGAGGTAGAAGTAT